>JAVJIF010007997.1:0-201127 GCA_038442645.1 Agave tequilana | reverse complement strand
TTTTCCATTATATTTGCAAAAGGGAAAAACTTACAAAAAAGAGTTTGAGGAGCTAAATTACAAGTATTCTTAAAAGATTACAAGTAGATCTCCTCAGAGATTCTGGAGAAGTGTGCCGATAGGAGTCTGGCCAGCGCGCGACCACTTTGTCCCTTTGACGATGCGAGCGATGAGATTCCCTTCTCGCCTGGTTTCGGGGAATCAGAGAATAGAAGGTTGGTAGAACCCTCTTGCTGCTTCTCAAAATCGCCTTCAATTAGGAATTCCTTCTCGCCTGGTTCCAGAGATTCCTTGAGAAGAAGGACGATGTTAGGGTATCAACACCCTGGATAGAGAAAGCAATTCTCTAAAAGATCTCTGAATTCGAGAGCGCACGGTGCGTCGTAAGAAGCCTCTGCTTGTGGAGTCCTTTCTCGAGCGTATCGTCTCAGAAAAGCTCTTCGAAGAAGTCCCCCCTCCTTGTGCCCCTGGCGGGCTATTTATAGGGAGAGCAAGGGTATAACCATCCTTGAAAATATGAAACAGATTGAATCAAATCTGTTTTAATCCAAAAAGTAGCCTTGCTGCGAGGCTAAGATCAGCTTCTGCGAAGCTAGAATTGGCAGGTCAGTTTGATCTTCTTGATCCTTTCCATATCGTTGGAGGATTTCTCCTGATCTTCTTACTCGTTTTAGGAGAGTCAAGAGATTGTGGCAATCAACTGCCAAATTTGATCTCTGATTTGATCTTAATTGCATTTGATCTGATTGGATCCGATCTCATCCGGAGATTTGATTGGTCAAAGGTTGACCATAGCAGACCAATGGCGGAGCTGCCCACATTGAACTCGTAGCGGAGCTAGAGGCAGCTTCTGGCAAAGTCTGAAAGAAATCCTTTGGCGGAGCTGGAAGTCCTCTGTGGCGAAGTTACGAGTTAGCTTCCTGGCGAGGCTTCGAATGGCTTCGAGGCGAAGTCGAGTGATATTAGCCTCTCAAGTGAGGCTATCCCTTTGGGCTCATGTGATGCTAAGTGTTAGCACCTTAGAACTGCTGAGGTCTGTTTAGAAACAATCCGGGTTCACTGTCTGCTTGCTGGATCAATGGAGTCCAAGTTGCTTCCTTGTCCCTCGGAGATGGGTGAAAACTGGTCTTCAGCTCGTCTGTCACTTGTCTTTTGTAAATGTCAACAAGTTTAGACATTATTCGACCAATAAGAATCTTGTCTTTTTTAAGTGTCAACAAGACCCCCTTCAAAGTTTTTGAAAGTCTGCAATGGCTCAGACTTTGAAATACTTTGAATTGCTTTGATTGGTGGTGTATGGAGTATGAACGTCGCCATAATGGTTGAGTTCAGCTTCGCTTTAAATCCTGCTTTGGGATGTAGATTCGCCGAAGAATTGCACAGAGGTTCGTGACTCTGAGTAGCTTCGCGTGCGGGTAGCTCCGCATCTGGGCTTCTGGAGATACGTTCGCTCTGGAGCGTTTGTTGCTTTCCCGAGGCCAACTGCCGTGGGCCATTTACGAGGAGGATTACTCCTTTCTTCGTGCTGATCAAGGGAGATATTCTCCGATTTGCACGTTTCCGAGGGAGGATATTCCCTTTCTTCAAGGCGCAATAAGTGCCTTTATGAGGGAGACGTTTCTCCCTTTGCACGGTTCCTAGAGAAACCGTCCCTTTTCTCAAGGCGCAGTAAATGTCTTAAATGCGCTTGTGCTTCCACGCTTGAGGCGGCAGCGCTCAGGCCATGGGGCCTATAAATAGGACACTTGAGGTCCTCTGAAGAGAAGTGATCTGCTCTTCTCCTCTTCTCTTGGTTGAGAGAGATCTCAGATCTCTGAATTAGTGGAATGCCCACTCTGATTATTACCCGGCCAAGGACCGGTAAGTCTTGATCATTCAACGACTTCACCGATTTTAGGGAATTCATCTCCCTTAATTCAGCTTTAACAGCTGCTTCAGGGATTAGTTTCCCTTACTCTTCATCTTGCAATTGACTGGTCTGCAAGAAGGATTTTGACATAGCTTCCCCAACGAAGCTATCATTCTGACTTGATCACAGAAAGATCATTGTATGTTAAGTCTGCTACATAGGCAGAACTTGGGACCTGGTATCTTCAAGATTGAGCCAGTCTTGCCATATAGGTGAGGCTAAGACTGTATCGCCCAGGATCAGTCTACAGTCTGGCTTAGCCATATAGGCGAGGCTAGGACTTGGCGTTTGCTGAGCTAGCCCATCACTGCTGTGCGAGCGAGGCTTATCCTCTGCTTTAACTGAAATCGGATTGCTTTGCCCCCAAAGAATTCGGCTTTAGCGCTTTTGCAGTGTCTTCTGTGTTTAACTGCTAATCTGCTCCAATTTTGCATTGCAGTGAGCTATGTTCGCCGATCTTGTGTCTTGATGAAAGAGACCGAAAAGTTGCCTTATGCTTCCCCGGATGAAGCTTTACTTTTAAGCAGGAGGAACAACTTGGGGTAGCTGATGTGTGTCCCAGAGGCTGTTGGCAGCCTCTTATCCGAGACGATTCGTTCTGAGGTGAGGCTGGTGGCCGCTTCGTTGGAGATGATCCGCTTCGGGAAAGCGGACGTCATACCTGTGATATCACTGACATCATTGCCAATTCCCATTATAGGTGATCTATCGTGTTGGCGGCGACAAGTTCATTGCCAATTTTCATCAAAGGTGATCCAGCTTCCTAGTGGCAAAATCTGCCATTATGTTGAAAATTATGGCCCTGTCCTCGTGGCACAACTGGTTACGGCCTTGTGCAGGAGGAAGGCCTTTCGTGTCCAGTTGGTCTGGTTTGGAAGCAGATAAAACTACTTGTATGCCTTTTGCGCAAATGATCCTGTTGAGCAACTGAATCTATTGTATGAAATACAACTTTGATGTAGTATCAATGTACCTTTCCTCTTAAATCAATGAAAGTTCATTTTCTGCTCATCTGATTTTTGCCTGCCTTCATTGAGAATTTGGCCATAGCGGGGCTAAACTTTGTGCAGAGTTAAGGACAGGGTCCTTTTTGAATGAGCTTCGCACGATGCTGGCATATCGGCGAATTGTGCCTTTAGTGAGCTAAGACAATCTTTTTGGCGAAGTTCTTGATGAACTTGTGCGAAGTCCGCACTTTGACTCATTGGCGAGGTTAAGCCTTAGTGGCTGAGTCAGCGCTTCTCGGGAAGGCACTTTAAGCAACGTTTCAATTGAAACGGCGGCCCGTGCCCTTTTCGAGGCATCGTTTCAGGCGCTGATTGGCCTATAAAGCCCGATCGGGCTGAGAAAGAACAGATCTTTTTTCTAGAGAACTTGTGATTCTTCTTCTTCCTCTTTCCTTTCCTCTTTATTCAGAAAGCTTTGAGAACTTTCGCAGCTCTTCAATGGCGCCCAAAGACGAGCGGGGAAAGAAGTGGCAACTTCTGCAACGGAGGGTCCTTCTCCTCCTTCGGTCATCGAGCGACCAGTCGCCGGTAAGGGACTTTCCCTTCTGATCAGAGACTGCGGTCTCTCTTTTAAAGCCGATATTTGGCTATCAGAACGATCGAACATGATCTGTTTTTATTAGGGAATCCGTTTCCCTGAATTTCCCTTATTTTCTTGGACGGGGAACTAAGAACTGAACAGTTCTTGTCTAAGCTTCTGTACGAAGCTATTGCTTGGGCTGTCTTCGTCCTGTTGAGGAACAGGATACGGGTCTGTCCCTTCGATCATGGCCGTCAAGAATGGTTTTTGACCATAATGCCCTTTTGATGACGTCAGCCCTTAGGGCTATACCACTTTCTGCTTAAGCGAAGTTAATGCTTGGGCATTTTCTGCAAGATGCAGACTTGTCCGCGAGATTAAGCTTTGTTGAAGCTATCGCCTTGCTGGCTTTGCTCACTGGGCGAGACTATGCCTTAGTGAAATTTATGTCTTCATGTTCGCTTGGCTGGTGAACTAATCATAGTTCGTTTTGTTCTTGCAGTGCACTACATTCCCGGTCCCTTGAACAATCTGTTTGGGATGACCAGCGGAGTTGATGGCAATATCAGCTTGCAATTTTAAGGGCAAGCTTCTCTGTTTAGTGAGCAGAGCTCTCTTGTTCGAGACACGCTTATTCACGGTGGTGACCAGCACACCACGAGGAGTATTCTGACTACGGCTCCTCTTGAAGATGTTGACCATCGGACTTATAGGAAGCCTGACTTCATGTTTGGGGATACCGCACCAGATCCTGATCACCAACTACAGGCCGGAGAAGGGCAATGGATCTTCCAGTTGGGTGATGAGAAGTTTTACCTTCATCCAACAGACGACATTTTTCTTTGTCTTCCTTCCAGTGTGTGACGCAGGCTCGGAAGATGGCATGGGATGTGAGCCGAAATACCGACTCCGTCCACATAGGGAGATTGGCACTTCAGTCTCCTAGTTATGCAAGAGCGGGACCTCCTTGTTGCATAATGGGTCTACATCCTGGGAATGTGTCGCGAGAGATCCCAGTGAGAGAAAATCCTGCAGTGGCGCTGACCTTTGGCAACCAATTCTGCAAGGTCAATGGGAACTACCCGGCCACTGACTTTAGGACTCCAGGCTGGATTCACCCTCCGAAGACGTGGTGGGTGGATTTGACTACCTACATCCTTGCTCATTTCGAGGAGGATTTGGAGAGGCTGAACCTCTATGAGGCCGTCAGGGCGACCTGCCATGGCATTGAGATGAATGTGGCGTGCTTTTACGCCATCTTTGAATTATATTGCCCAGCTTCAGGGACTTTCTTTACCCCTGTCGGCGAGTTGGGCATGGCCTTGCATGAGATGTGGGAAATCTCTGCTTTGCCTTTTGGGTCTCTCCCTTATGAAGAATACTTTCCGTGCGAGGCGGAGTTGGCTCTTCTGGAGAAGCAGGAGCCTACCTTATTCGAGACTTATCGAGAGTTAATGTGCCACTTGCACATTTGTTCCGGCATCCATGGTGGCAGCAAGGGCACTTCCTGTAGCTTGAAGAGTTGGGGGAATTACTTGTTCCCGGATATGAGGAATGCTCCTGAAGCAGCACATTGCGGAGTTGCTGATGGGGATATCTTTGAACGGATGCAGATGCACCTTCAAAGGGATCTTGTCATAACTGAAGACGATGGTCCCTATGAGAAGGGTGATGTCCTTCGGAGCTTCCATCATCAGGCTCGTCAGCCTATGTCTCGGGAGGCACTGCTGGCCGGTTTCTTAACCGTCTGGCTGAAGAAATGCGTAGTGCCATCTTCTTCGGGTGACATCATTCATCCGAATGTTTTGCTGCCCGCCGTTCGTTTGGTCCAAGGTCGCCGTCTGGGTCTTCTCTCGGCCATGGTGTGCTACATTCAAAGAGGCCTCCGTGCATTAACGGAGGCTTTTTGCAGGCCGTCGACGACGAAGCGTGGAAAGGGAGCCATTTTGCCTTGTGACGGACCCAATCCTAGGATAGGTCTGCCCTACACCTATCTGATGGCGTGGTTCGCCTTACATTGTCCTTCGCTGATTAGAGCTAGAGAAGACCCTCCGCAAGGTGTTCGAATGGCGCTCCTCCGCCGATTCGAAGGGCGTTCGTGGCTGAAGAAATACGTGGCTGAGGCCCGTAAATTAGTGCGTCGATATGACGTTTACGGTCTCTTCCGCTGTTTTCCCCGTATTCGGGGTGCAGGATACGACGAGGAGTTCCGAGATACGGGAGAAGGGCGGTCTTCCCTGAGCCGGGGAGTTTTTGAGTGGCTGGTCAGCATCCGGCCCTCACACTTATTGTACAGAAGCAGAGATACCTGCTATTTGGAACCTTATATCCCCAGCCAGTTTGCTCGGCAGTTTGGGTACGACCAGCTGTATGTGGGTAACCCCAATCCTGATTTGGCCTTCATAGGGAATCTTATTGACGGGGCCCGTGCCTGGCGATTCTTTACTGCAGGCGCTACTAGGGCGCGGCTGCATACGCCGTTGAAGAGTCCCAATCTTCAAATGACCCTGTACTTCTGCCAGTGGTACACAACTTCCAACTCCACACCCCTCGATTTCAAGGCCAACAGCTCTGGTGTGAAGTTATTTCTCAGCGGTTGAAACGGAAGGCTTCTGAGAAGAGGGAAGGCAAAAGGGTCCGCATCCCGAGCATAGAGGAATTCGTCGCTGTTAATGACAGCGAGGCCTCAGATGCAGGAAGTCCTCGCTTCGAAGCGGGAGCGGAGGCTGAGACTTTTGCGACTGGCTCTGGTGTGATGGGGGTCGTTCCCCCTCATCGTGTAGAAGAAGTGGAGGAAGAGGATTCTGATGTCCACTTCAAAAGAAAGCGGGAGGGTAGATCTCGTAGGAAGTCATTGGCGAAGAAGCCCCGTCGCCAAGCTCCTACGGTTGTCGTAGAGGGCGAACCCTCAGCAGTGTTCCCTCCTGCTATCCCGTTAGTAGCGGACCCGTCGGTTGCTGAACCGACTACCGGTGAATTTGTTCCGGATCTGGGTAAGATCACTCCGTCCGTATAATAGGTCTCTTGTGTGTTCCAAATGACATATTATCAATTCTTCTTGATTATAGGAGCTGAGGCGGCTGGAGAGCAAGGGGAACATTATGATCCCCTATTTACTTATGGAACTGAGGCTGGTTCTTTTGTCCACCCGGAGGAGTCCGGAGGTGATGCGGCCGACATTGGTCCCTCGGGCGCTGGGACTTCCAAAGGAAGCCCTGTAGCGTCGAGCTCTGTTGGATGGTCCACAGGAGATTCGGCGAGCGGGCCGGTCATTCGTGTTGATTCCGCTAAGAATTTTCCGATGGAGCCCATGGAGACTGATGCGGCTGCCGAGATGTTTGAGGCGACGTCATCTTATGGTACTGTCCTGACCTCTTGGCTTCTATTGCATGTTGTGTCCTGTCTAAACACAGTCTTTTTACAGGTGTTCGGCCTCAAGGTGCATTAGCTTCAAGGGAACCGGCTGATCTTCCTGGGAGTCCAGGGGTGATATGAGCACTTTGACCGCGGCGGATGCTGCTGCGTTGGATGCGCTATATGGCGACCTACCCCTTTATCAGCCTGAGCTAGCCAAAGGAATAGAGGTTGAAGGGGTGGTAGTCCCGGAGGTGTCCTCACTCCCAACTATATCAACGAGTGAGGCGCCGTCAGTTGTGGTACGTGCAGAGCTGAGGGTGATTACAAGCCCTACTTCCTCAACCCTGGTGGTTGAACCTGCTGTTCAGGAGATGATCACTAGTCCTACCTCAGCGGTGGCTAGTGTACTGGTTTCAATAAGGACTCCGCCGAGATCATTGACGACCTGTCATGCTACTGCAGCCAGTGTTCCCACCGTTCCTTCCACAGTAGTGTCAACCAGGCTAGTGGATTTTTCTGAGGTTGTCCGTCTACCAGAAGTGGCCGAGATTGAAAATGATTTTATAGGTGACATAGTCGATAGCTTTTATAAAGGCTTAGGGCGATGCATCGATCTGGTCTTGAAAGATTCGACTATGCCGTTCTCAACGTTAAAGGTGGTCCTCTCCCGTAGTATTGAAAGTATTCGGGACCTTGAAGGGTACCACTAGGCCACTGCCTTGGAACTCCTGGTAGACCAATTTGAGAGGGACGTAGAGGAATGGCGCCGTCTTAGCCGCTCAGACCTGGAGCCTTCGGTTAGTGAGCGGTTTGCGCGCCTTGTCGCTCAAAAGCATGAGGCCCGTCTTGCCGCTCAAGAAGCCGCTGAGGCTATTTCCTCTGATTTAAAATCTTTGAAACAAGGCAAGCAGAGGTTGAAAATGCCATCGATGCCTCCACCAGTGCTCTTCTTGATGCTGAAGCTAGGATTGCGAAGGCCAAGGAGATGATTAGGAAGGGGAACCTTCTCTTGTCCCAGGCTGAACCGGTGCGTCTTGAAGAAGCCGCGCGGCTTGAGCAGCTCAAGGCTCAAAGTGACGAACTCTCGCAGCAGGGATTGTCGCAGAGGGCAACTTTGGCGGAGGTCGAAGCTCGTTTGGCCCAGGCAATGGATTTCGATGAGGCTGAGCTGAAGTCGCAGGCGCTTGCCCAGGCTGCTGATAACAGGGGGACGAGGCTGGCTTCCCTTGGAGAGCGGATCAGATCTTACAACGTACGACTGTAGGTCGTTGTACATGTGCCTTCATGTATCTCATCCTTTTGGAATCAATGAAAATTCTTTCTTTTGTTTTGACTCCCTATCGAGTCTCCAACTCGTTTCATTTGCTGAATTGTCCTTTCAAAGTTATATTGTAGCCGTTTAAGAACATAATCCTTGTTGGATTGGATAATGAGACTTGGTCATCTACCGGTTCAGAAGTCGCAATGACATAACCGATTGAGAAGTCACCAATCTCAAGATTAGCCCTCACAGGACTAAAGGGGTAATACTTGCCTTTGTAAATGTCAGCAAGTATGGTTGAGACCTGTCTTTTATAAATGTCAACAGGCTCGAGGTTGAGACTTAGCTGTCTGCTGGTTCAGGGGTCGCAATGACATAACCGATTTGAGACGCCACCAAGCTCAAGGTTGGTGATACTTGTCTTTTGTAAATGTCAACAAGTATCGAGACCTGTCTTTTGTAAATGTCAACAGGGCTCGGGTTGAGACTTGTCTTTTGTAAATGTCAACAAGCTCAAAATTGAGACTCAGCTGTCTGCTGGTTCAGAGGTCGCAATGACATAACCGATTGAGACGCCACCAAGCTCAAGGTTGGTGATACTTGTCTTTTATAAATGTCAACAAGTAATTAGACCTGTCTTTTGTAAATGTCAACTGGGCTCGGGGTTGAGACTTGTCTTTTGTAAATGTCAACAAGCTCAAAATTGAGACTTGGCTGTCTGCTGGTTCAGAGGTCACAATGACATAACCGAATGAGACGCCACCAAGCTCAAGGTTGGTGATACTTGTCTTTTGTAAATGTCAACAAGTATCGAGACCTATCTTTTGTAAATGTCAACAGGCTCAAGGTTGTAATGGAATTTGGGAAAAGGTCTCGTTTTCACGGGGAGAAACGAGGGAATCACTGTCATAGGTTTAATGTTAACGTAACAGCGAAATGTATATGTGGTCTTACCATTCTATGGATGAGAATTGGTAAGTGATTTTGGAGGTCTCGTTTTCACGGGGAAAAATGAGGGAATCATTGTCATAGGTTTAATGTTAACGTAACAGCGAAATTTATATGTGGTCTTACCATTCTATGGATGAGAATTGGTAAGTGATTTTGGAGGTCTCGTTCTCACAGGGAGAAACGAGGGAATCGAATGGGTACAGGTCCCTTGGGATTTTTAGCAAACCCCCAGCTATCAACGGGTTTGATATGCCTTTACCAACTACCGTTTGGGTTGGGCTAGCCATGCTATTCCCCTCAGCATGATGAGTTGTCGAGGACTTATGTTGGGCTTACAGGCCAACATTTTCCTCTATCCTTAATCATTAAGGATGTCGGATTATCTGGTTAATATATGCATAACCTCGATTCTCCTTCGAGACAGCCAATGCGTGACCAGGTTCCTACTGGTTTACGGTTGTATTATCTCGCTTGGAGGAAGAGAAAGGCTCTCTTTGTGTGTACTTTGGACACGAAGATCTTGATCAGAGGTGTAGTGTTAACTTGATCATGAGAAGGATCCTTAATCAAGGATAATACTTCTTTAAGAAATTGCCATTGATCGGCATCATGAGTAGGTCGCCATCTGAAGTCATAAGGCGATATGCTCCATTTGAATAGACTGTTTCTATCACAAACGGTCCTTCCCATTTAGGCTGGAATTTGCCTTTGGTCTTATGCGTCATAATCATCGGTCGTCTGACGGCTAAAACCAGGTCTCCTTTCTGGAAGACCCTCTGTTTGACCTTCTTATTGAAGGCCTTTGAGATTCGAGCTTGATATAGCTCAATATGTTGTTGGGCTTGAAGTCGCTTCTCATCTAGGGCTTCGAGCTCCTGGAGGCGCAACCGATCATTGTCCTCTGATGTGATCTTAGTGGTCAGAGCGACTCGCAATGACGGCGTCTGGATTTCCAATGGGATGACTGCTTCGCACCCATATACCAGGGAAAAAGGCGTATTACCTGTCGGTGTTCGAACCGTGGTCCGGTAGGCCCAAAGACATTCGCCAAGCTTTTCGTCCCAATCTCGCTTGTTCGAGGAGACGAATTTCTTGAGTAGCTTGATGATCGTCTTGTTGAATGCTTCCGCTAAACCATTGGCGGCAGGATTATAGGCGGTTGAAGCCACATTCTGAATTCGGTATTTATCGCAGAACCGATAGAATACTTGGCTTATGAATTGGGGACCGTTATCATGGATGATCCGCCTAGGGACACCAAATCGATAGATGACATGGTGTTTGATGAAGTTAACCACATTAGAGGTCTTGACTTCAGTTAATGGTATAGCCTCCGCCCACTTTGAAAAGTAGTCGGTTATTGCAAGGATGAACCGGTGACCTTTCGTCGAAGAGGGACTAATTGGCCCTACGACATCTACTCCCCATGCTTCAAATGGCCATGAAGCGACAGTCGGGTGGAGCAGCTCCGAGGCTGGTGTATGAAGTCCGCATGAATCTGACATGCTTTACACCTTCGTGCATATTGGATGGCATCGGCTATCATAGTTGGCCAATAATATCCCAGCCTATGCAACCTGTCTTTAAGTTTAGGACCTGGCTGATGAGCTCCACAAGTGCCGTCATGCGCTTCTTGGAGCGCTTCCTGTGCCTCTAAATGAGAAAGGCAACGGAGGAGGACACCGTCATATGAACGACGGTAAAGTGTCTTCAGAGTTGGATCGTAGTAGAAATGGAGAGATCTTCGTCTGACGGACGCCGCTTCTTTAGGATCGTCTGGAAGCAGGCCGTGCAAAGCATAGTCAATGAGAAGAAAGCGCCAGTCTCTTGGTTCAAGATCCGTGGAGACATTATAGACTTCTCGAGTTCTTAGCATGTGCTTGGAGCATACAAGATGTCGAGTTGCAACTGTGAGGTGATACTCGGTGTCGGCCGGCAAGGCTAGTGTTGTTGCTAAAGCAGCAAGAGCGTCCGTCTTGGTATTATGAGATCAAGACACATGCCCGATGTAGAAACCTTCAAATAGGTTAGCCAATTCGATGGTTGTATGGTAATAAGGCACCAAATCCTTGTGGCGAACTTCATATTCGCCTTTAACCTGATTGATGATCAGTTTTGAATTGCCGTAGGCTTCAAGGTAGCGTATCCCCATTCCATGGGCAAGCTGAAGACCGATGAGCAGAGCATTATATTCTGCTACATTGTTGGAGCATGATTCTGTCAGAGAAAATGCTCTGGGAAGGACGTGATTTTGTGAAGAGATAAACACAACCCCCACTCCGGCAATAATCTTGCCTTTAGGGCCCATTCGCGATGCTCCATCGAAGAACATCTGCCACACTTCCTCCTCTGAGGTTATATTGGAGTCAAAGACTTCATCTGGAATATCCTCATGAAGTTTTGAATGTTCCGGAACTGGATGAGCAGCCAAGAACTCTGCAAGGGCCTGACCTTTAACCGCCTTCTGAGAGGTAAAGATCATGTCGTATTGAGACAAAAGAAGTGCCCACTTAGCCAATCTTGAATTCAATGATCCTGGCTTCGTCATAAGAAGACGCAATGGGTTTACTCTGGAGATGACATGTATGGTCTGGCCGACCAAATAATGTCGTGTCTTCTGAACAGCGAAGACGAGAGCTAAACACTCTTTCTTGATAGGGTTGTAGCGAGATTCCGCTCCTATGAGAGTTCTGCTCAGATAATAAATGGCCTGCTCGTGACCATTGTCGTCCTTTTGAGCGAGGAGGGCACCGAGAGAATAGTCCATAGCTTTTACATAAAGCAAGAATGGTTTCCCTGATGTAGGGGCCACTAAGACTGGAGGCTTTGTGAGGTACCTCTTGATGTCTTCATAAGCTTCCTGGCAAGCTTGATCCCATACGAAGGAAACACCCTTTTTCATGAGTCGGGTGAACGGTTGACAGCGGCCTGAGAGATTTGCGATGAATCTTCTGATATAAGCCAGTCTGCCTTGCAAGCCTCTAAGCTCTTTGAGATTCCTCAGTGGATGCATGCTTTGAATGGCTTTGACTTTGTCTGGGTCAAGATGAATCCCTTTTGATGTAACAATAAACCAAGAACTTGCCACTTGACACTCTCAAGAAGGATTTTGTCGGATTCATTTTCAGCTGATGAACCCGCATTATGTCGAACATCGTTCTCAAGTCATGAAGATGGTCATCTTTGCTGCGGCTTTTGACAGCAATGTCGTCGACATAGCATTCTACTACGGTTTTTAGGAGATGATCGCGGAAGATCGTACTCATTGCCCGCTGGTAGGTTGCTCCGGCGTTCTTCAGTCCGAATGGCATTACAGTGTAGTAGTATACCCCCAATGGTGTTCGGAACGAAGTATGCTTCTCGTCGTCGGGATACATCTTAATCTGGTTGTACCCTGAAAAGCCGTCCATGAAAGACATCCTTTCGAATCCACATGTGTTGTCGATCATGACATCAGTGATGGGTAGCGGGAATTCATCTTTAGGACAGGCCGTATTGAGATCACGGTAGTCGATGCAGACCCGTATTTTCCCATTCTTCTTGAGGACGGGGACGATGTTAGCTACCCAATCTGGATGTTGTTCCTCCCGGATGAAGCCACATGCAATGAGCTTGTGAACTTCGGCTTCAATAGCTTCCATAATGTTCGGGCGAAACCGACGTTGTTGCTGCTTGACTGGCTTGACGTCGAGCTTGATATTTAGACGGTGCACGGCTACTTGTGGATCAAGTCAGGGCATGTCTTCGTAGCTCCATGCGAAGACGTCTATATACTCCTTTACGAGTATTATCAATTCTTCCTTTTCTGTAAGTGATAGGCTTTCACTTATAAAGATGGGCTTAGGGTAGTCTTGACTACCCAAGTTGACCTGAATCACCTTGTCTTCAGTAGGTGGTACGCGCAATTCAAATCGCTTTTCCCATTGGAGGTCTAATTGCTGGGCCCATGGTTCCTCATCAGTAGCTTCTGCAGGCTCCAATTGACTGCTCGAAGTCATATTAACGGTGAGGTTTTCGAACATCATTTCCCACACTGACGTCTGAGTCCCACTCGGAGGATGAGGCTGAATGTGATGGAATTGGTTCATCGTCTTTAGCTTGAATCGTTACTGACGATGGGGGTGTAACGTATCCCAACCCCCTGCGTGTACTATCATAGTAATTTGTAGGCTTCCCTTTAGGCACAAAGTTACGCATCAAACTGCGCCTTCCTTTTCCAAAATTCAGGCCTGCTCCATGCTTCAAGTCGTATCCCATTTTCTTCATAATATGGCGCGCCGGCCGCGCGTAATGGAAGAACTGTGGAGTGTCTGAATCTGAACTTGAATCTGCAACTGTGGGTCCCCGTGGCTGGGTTCTACCGAAGATTATCGGTAACTGCCCTTGTTTGGACGGAGGGATCACCAGCGTGGGCCCCTTCCATAGCTTCCATAGGTGTGCTGGCCGCACTCGGCTTATGTAAGGGCATATGCAGAGAGCCATCTGTAACGGATTTAACCGACCCAATACTCGCGGGATAATCAAAAGAAATATTATCATTAATTACCCATTCACCTTCATCTTCAGACGGAGTATTACATTGGGGATTATTAAGACATGCGATAATTGATTCACCGATCAGAATGGCTGGTATGCCTGCTTCGGATTCTGAATCCACCTCATTGCCACTTTCATCATCGTTTGGCAATGGTTCCTTAGGTGTTTCACTGGCCTCTTGATACAGGAGAGCGTCAGTGAAGTAATTTTTCACCCCTTTGAATGGTTGCTTTTCAGCGAAGACAGTTCGTACTGTCGCATCATCTTCAACATATTTGAAGCATTGGTGGAGAGTAGAGGGAACGATCCAGTTGGCATAGATCCATGGCCGTCCTAGTAGCAGGTTATATGATGTGTCAGCGTCAATGACATAGCATGTTACTTCTGACTTCAGGCTCCCGATTCTGCAACGGAGTCGAATTTTTTCCCAGTGGATGACTGCTCCGGGCATTGAAACCGTATATTGTAGTAGTGGTTGCGGACAACCTGTACAGTGGTATGCCGAGGAAGTAAAGAAGCCTTTTGGGGATGATGCTGAGTGCGGACCCCGGATCGACTTGTATTCTTTCGATGCACGTTGAACCGATATATCCGGTGTAGTACAGAGGTCGATCGTGCTTGTTGTCTTTGAGAAGCATATCTTCTGCCGTGAATGTAATAGCGGGCACCTTGGATTGTGTATGATGACATTCTGGGCAAGGAGACTGAACGTCATCGTTAGGGATCTCAGGCATGCATATCAGAAAGGATTCTGAATTGGCTAGCTCATCCCTGAGTGCTTCTCTTGTCTCTTTTGAGAGGCGAAGGAGCTCGTGTATAGTGATACGAGCTGGGATATTGGCCAGCTGAGCCAATATGTCAAACCGAAAGGGCATATCAAACCCTTGGCCTGGTGGTTTCTTCAACACGTGGTCGAATCGTACCTCCTTAGGCCTCTCTTTTTCCTTGGTTGAGATTGGAGTAGGTGCTGACATTGGTACCGACGTCGTTTGCCGTTGTATCTCGTCAGTAGACTTTTCATACTTCCTCAAGTATGATTTTCTGGATCGGGTGCCCGTCTGTTGAGGCGTATCGGCTTGCACCGTGCAAGCAAGCTTTTCCCCTTCTGAATCGCTGAGGGAAGCTGATGTAAGATTACCATCGTCTGGCAGGACAGAGATGACATTGCAAGATTTGCCCTTTAAGTTGGGCTCCTTCGAATCCCGCTGTACTTCTTGGACGAGGTCCGGGTGTATCCAAATGACTTCCCCCGTCTCTAATGTTAGGGGAACGAGGCCCTTATTATCTTGAGTCATGGCTGGAGGGTGTCTGACTTCCAACCGTGGAGCAGGGGCTGGGTAGGTCCCGTCAGGAACCGTGACCTTTTGGGTGCTACCGAACTCAAGAGTCACCATATTGGCAGTGACTTTCTTCTGCTCCGTCTTCAATGTCAGAACCCCGGCATCGATCAGGGCTTGTATTCTGTCCTTGAGGACATAACACTTGTCAGTAGGATGGTGGATCATCCTGTGGTAGAGGCAGTATTTAAGGTCATTTGTGCGCCCTATCTCATTGGGACGCCGAGCATCTGACAGTTTCATTTTGTTCCTTTTGTGGAGCAGATGGAATATCGTGACCACCTGATCGTCTTTGAAGGAGTACTGCTTTGGAGGGAACTTAGGCTCCTGATTGTTGAAGCCGCTCTTCTTGGCCTTCGACTGCACATCTCCGGATAACTCCACAGACATAGTCTCTTTGCCTTTAGCTTGAGAAGATTGCGGTAGGTCGCTACGCCCTTTGTTGTTCATCCCCAACTTGCCTCTAGGGGCGGATGGTTCGAACTTTTTAGCCGACTTCTCGGCTATCTCTGCTTGTTCGACCAATTCCTTCCAAGTGTGGGCTTTGACAGCCCCCATGCGAACTTCCACCTAGTCTAAGAAGTTGTGTCTACATGTCTGTAAGAGCATGGGTAATGGCATCCCTGCTGGGCACATCAAGGATAAATTTCTGAACCGTTCAATGTAGTCACGGACAGATTCGCCCTTCCTCTGCACAGTGGAGAGGAGCTTGTCCATGGTCACTTCGGTATCGTCCTCATAGAAATGAGAGAGGAACCGAGTTTCCAGGTCGATCCAAGAGTTGATAGAGCCCGGGGGGAGACTTCGGAACCAGTCAAATGCCACCCTCTTTAAGGTGCCAATGAATAGCTTAGCCATGATGGCGTCATTGCTTATAACATTACCAGTCTGAGACCGGAAATAGTAGATGTGCTGATTTGGTGAACTCTTACCATCATACGTATGCAACGTTGGTGGTTTGAACTTCGGTGGATATGGCACTGAATCCCACTCCAGCGGATAAGGACGGACTGCCCCTACCTTCTTTAATTCATCCCTCTGAGTTAGGGATGCGATTTGAGCTTGGAGGCCCTTAAGGACTTCAGCGTCTAAGGAAGAACCCTCCTTGGATTTCTCCAGCTTTGGCTGCTCATTGCTGAAGTGTTCCTCCTCATCGTGATTGCTCCCGGCATCGTTGTCATTCCGATTGCTGAGGAGTCGAGCAAGCATCTGTTGAATATTATCCAAAGCTTCTTGCTGGGTTCTGGAAGTTTGCTCCTGAGCTTCCAGGCGCCGACGAAGGTCGTCATTGACGTTATCAGCCATATTGACTGATGCTCTGTCTGTTCGCACCGAGCTAACTGTCGCCGAAGAGGCGTACCCACTATCTTCATCTTCTTCGTCCGATGATTGGAGTGATCTCCTGGGCTGTGACGAGGCTAGGGCCGTCGAGGAAGAAGGCTGCTCGTAACTGTAGGGTATCGCCACCCTGGATCTGGTGTTTCGGAAGACACCTTCTTCATGCACCAAGACTTCGCCTATGCCTGGGCTGTAGTCTGGATCTGGGAAGCTGCGGGTGTCATCAGATGTTTGACTTCCTCCGCGTAACTCTCGTCCTCTCCCAGTCATGTTGACGGATGCGGAGGCTGGATCTCGTGAGGTGCTCCTTCTGCGATGCTTCATAGAGAGTTGCACAGACAGCCGATCAAAGACTGATTGCCGGCATGGAGGAGTGGCGAGGATTCGTCGTGACCGGCAACGAGCTGAATGGATTGTCACTAGCTGGCATCCCCTTTGTTGACAACAGGGGGAAGTAGTTCGGAAAGACACCGACTTCCACTTGTTCGCCGAGAATTCCCGCAAGTCAGGCCCATGGGAGCCTACATAATCCTGTGGAGAGGCCTTTCTAGAGCGTACATAGGATGATGTTCCGTTCCTCTTATCCCTGCGGAAGGGATTAGCACTGAATAGTACTTCAGTTCTAGCTTTGCCAACAGGTGCGAGCTTAATGTTTGACGAACTGGAGAGCGGAGCACGCTATGGTGCTTTACCCACTATGCCGCTGCAAAGGGGATTTGCCTTAGATAACACTTTGGCCCTAACCTCGCGGCCATGGACGCAGTGAGTATGCTGTGGTACAGTAGCTTCGGTCATAAGAACGATGCTGGCACAAGGCATTGCTGCTCTTGAATTGGGCGACGGTATGATTGCCGTCTTGACTTTATGATTGGAGCAAACAGGCATCTTGCCTTTTTCTTCGCGAGAGAGGCGCGGTTTAGGCGTAGCTACGCCTGAAGCTTCGGATGGAGACTTCTGTTTAGGCTTCCATACCCGCCTTGACAGAGGAGACTTAGGTTCGCAAGGAACCTGATTAGCCACACGCGAGGCTGAGGGGTGTTGGCAGAATTCTTCTTCCGGTTTCTGCTTTGAAACCTTGGTCGTGAAAACCTTCCTATGCTTCCGTGCTTGAAGCATTGGGCCACCCCCAGTGAGGACTTCTTCAAATCTTCCTTGATCGAACTGAACCACCAAGTTCTCACAAGTAAAGGAATCAGACTGCGGACGTGCTTCCTTGTTGCGCCAAATAACCGCAGTAAGTTCGCAGAGAACCTTTTCTATCTCCGCAGAGACTTTCCTTGAAGATTTAACCAGAGAGGCTCTGGCTGCACCGGCTTTTCTGGATTCAGAGTTAGACCCGAAGGTCTGTTCGTCGCATTGCGACACTTGATTCTCGGCAGTGGAGAATTTCGTCCCCAACAGAGTCGCCATCTTGTTTTCCATTATATTTGCAAAAGGGAAAAACTTACAAAAAAGAGTTTGAGGAGCTAAATTACAAGTATTCTTAAAAAGATTACAAGTAGATCTCCTCAGAGATTCTGGAGAAGTGTGCCGATAGGAGTCTGGTCAGCGCGCGACCACTTTGTCCCTTTGACGATGCGAGCGATGAGATTCCCTTCTCGCCTGGTTCGGGGAATCAGAGAATAGAAGGTTGGTAGAACCTTCTTGCTGCTTCTCAAAATCGCCTTCAATTAGGAATTCCTTCTCGCCTGGTTCCGGAGATTCCTTGAGAAGAAGGACGATGTTAGGGTATCAACACCCTGGATAGAGAAAGCAATTCTCTAAAAGATCTCTGAATTTAAGAGCGCACGGTGCGTCGTGAAGAAGCCTCTGCTTGTGGAGTCCTTTCTCGAGCGTATCGTCTCAGAAAAGCTCTTCGAAGAAGTTCCCCCTCCTTGTGCCCCTGGCGGGCTATTTATAGGGAGAGCAAGGGTATAACCGTCCCTTGAAAATATGAAAACAGATTGAATCAAATCTATTTGAATCCGGAAAGTAGCCTTGATGCAAGGCTAAGATCAGCTTCTGCGAAGCTAGAATTGGCAGGTCGGTTGATCTTCTTGATCCTTTTCATATCGTTGGAGGATTTTCCCTGATCTTCTTACTCGTTTTAGGAGAGTCAAGAGATTGTGGCAATCAACTGCCAAATTTGATCTCTGATTTGATCTTAATTGGATTTGATCTGATTGGATCCGATCTCATCCGGAGATTTGATTGGTCAAAGGTTCAGACCAATGGCGGAGCTGCCCGCATTGAACTCATAGCGGAGCTAGAGGCAGCTTCTGGCGAAGTCCGAAAGAAACCCTTTGGCAGAGCTGGAAGTCCTCTGTGGCGAAGTTGCGAGTTAGCTTCCTGGCGAGGCTTCGAATGGCTTCGAGGCGAAGTCGAGTGATATTAGCCTCTCAAGCGAGGCTATCCCTTTGGGCTCATATGATGCTAAGTGTTAGCACCTTAGACCTGCTGAGGTCTGTTTAGAAACAATCCGGGTTCACTGTCTGCTTGCTGGATCAGTGGAGTCCAAGTTGCTTCCTTGTCCCTCGGAGATGGGTGAAAACTGGTCTTCAGCTCGTCTGTCACTTGTCTTTTGTAAATGTCAACAAGTTTAGTCATTGTTCAGATCAATAAGAATCTTGTCTTTTTTAAGTGTCAACAGTGACAATCAAAGGAACTTCTACTTGCTATTCCAAATCAACTTGAATTCGGTATGTTTGTGTTTAATTGTCAATCTCTTGTTTGTTTTCATTTCATAATCAGTAGCTAAATTGGTTTTCTGGGCTTACTAATTGATCTTTTCTAACTCCTCTCTCTCGAATTTATGGAAGAACTCTCTTGAATCATAATGCCTAAAGTTAAATTTTATTCTTGAAAGCTCATGATGATGCTCTTCTTTTAAAACTTGAATTTTCAAAGCACAACTATTATTAAATCATTTTTATTCCATACTTGCTTCTTCGCGCTTGATGGTTTAACATTCTATTTTTAATATTGTGTTAAGAAAGACCTCAAGATTTGATCAAAAATCATCTCATTTGTTTTACTTGAACACTAAAAGAAATTAAGTTTTTTGCCGATGATAAAAGTGATGCACTAAGAACGTTCTTGAGATAAGTAGTTAAGTAAATAAAATTAGTGAGCCTAGATTTTCTTCTTCTTATATTAAAAAACAATAAATCACTTTTCGAAGCTTTTTAAATCACCTTTTCCAAAGCCTTCTCCAAATTTGCAATTTTTCTTTTAATCATTTTCCTTTTTTCCATTATCTTTTCAACTAAAAAAACTAGCACCATTCTTAGATTTCAAAATAAAACACCGAAAAGCTTTCATCATATTCCTCCTCGTGGACACGACCCTTAGCCCAAAGCTACACGGTAATTCTCTTATCTCTTTGATTTTATAATTAATTTTTGGCGCCGTTGCCAGGGAGGGAACGGTGTATTTATTTTTTAACAAGTTTGGTGTCTTATTTCAGGGACGTCAAGATTCAGATTTAGCATTCAAACTTTGCAGGAGAAGACTTGCTATTCTGTGCCCTACTCTCGAAAGTAGGAAACAGAATTTCAAGAAATTGCGTTGCAAAAGTTGAAAATTTTGTTGGACTACTAAACTCTTTTTTGTAAGACATATTGCTTGAAAAATTAAGTTTTTGTGCGTTATATTCTTGTTATATCTGCTATTCACCATCCCTGTTTTAATCTAACAGTAATTTGAGTGATTGTTAATTGCTTAAAAAACGTTTAGACTTGCATTCTAGGCATTTGTCTAATTACGTTTATTTTACAATTACTGTTGAAGAGAGCTGGAGACAAGGTACGTATGCATAGCATATAGTTTAGGAAACATTCTTGGTGATATTTGCTTTTGAATGCTACTTTTCTATATCTTGCACACTTTGCACAATTAACTCTAAAGGCAAAACCCAAATCAAGATAAGGTGGAGAAGTCATTACCCTTCTTAGCCCACAAACCATCTCAAGCACAGATAACCTAAGCCTAAGTAAAATCTGATAGATGTTGGCCTTAGGGATATCATGAACTCACTAGGAGATTATCCTAAGGGGGAAGGCGTTGGAATTTGACTCTTGCCAAATCAGCGTCTAGGAAAAGGATTGAGAGGCGAAACCCCGAAGGCTGGTGGTTTGGCTTAATTAGGCCCGTCGCTTTTGCGCAGATACCTCCCACCAATCTTGCTCTGACCTGGCTGATTAGCTTGTGGTCAAAGTCTACATTATACCTCCTGTGGACAATCAACCAGTTAGGAGTTGTCTAGGCCAAGGTTACCTTAGATTAGGCTTGGTTGATTACTCTTGTTGACTGTTGGTAAACTTGTTTGTGTTTGTGATTGTGTTTGTGTATGCAAGTGTGGTCAAGAGACCTAATTCATCTAGGTTGACTAGAAGCACATTACCACCCAAGTTTGAACCAAGACCAGATCTGGTTATGGCTCAACCAACATCATTGCAGGATAGGTTCTATCCCATTAGAACCTCACTTCCATCTTGTATCCAACTTCCATCAGTTGGTGAATACAATTTTGAGCTCAAGCCTCAATTCATCAACACACTCCCCAAGTTTCATGGCTTAGAGTCCGAAGATGCCTACTTCTTCATAAGAGAATTTGAGGAAGTATGCCTAATGATGAAAATCCCACACCTTTTAGATGATGCTATTAGGTTGAGATTTGTCCCTTTCGCTCTTAAGGACTTAGCCAAGAAATGGCTTTACAGCTTAGCAGCTGACTCTATCACATCTTGGGATGGTTTCATCAAGATCTTCTTGAAGAAATTCTATCCAATTCATAAGACCGCTCTCATTAGGAAAACATCATGCAATTCAAGCAAGAACCTAGTGAAACGTTTTAGAGGTACTTTAAACGTTTTAAACACCTCCTTGTCCAATGTCCTCATCATGGAATAGAGAAATGGCGACAATGCCAAATTCTTTATGACGGTTTAGACTATTCTACCAAAACCTCTTAAAAGTATGTGCCAAAGGGGATTCTTATAGAAGGATGAAAATGAAGGATGGGATTTATATGAAAAACCTAGCAGAAAAGACCATCCAATGGGAACCTACTAGTGAAACCTCTAGGAATTCAAACTCCATCTCTTCAAAAAGAGGTCTTCATTCTATTGAATCATCCATACTAATGAGGCTAAGTTAGCTAACTTAGTAAGAAGACTGGAAGCTTTAGAAACTAAGGAACCAAGTCCAGTCAATCAAGTCAGCCCAAACTAATTTTCAACTCCGGGCTCAAGCCATGAATCATGTATTTGAGGAGTGCCCTGTGTTTCAGGCTCAGCAACAATACCCTGAACCGATGAATGCGGCCTTTTCAAGGCCGAACAATAATCCTTACATACCAACGTACAATCCTGGCTGGAGAAATCACCCTAATTTCTCATAGAGCCAAAATAACTATGACCACTCACGGTCAAATCCTGCAAGCCACTTCCATCATGCTAATAATTCTTCCAATCATCAACCCAACTTTTTCAATTTCTAAAATAATTCTCCCAACCATCCACCTAACTTTTCAAACTATCAACAAAACTTTCCCCACTAAGCTCCACAATCTTCCTTCCAGAATCTTCAACTAGAAAGGAGAATGACTGACTTGGAGAGAAACATAGAAAGATACATGAAAAATCAAGATTCTCTCATGCAAACTATACAAAGGGTAGAGGTTCAAATGAGCCAACTAGCCACTCCACAGAATGAGAGACAGAAGGGTACCCTGCCTAGTCAGCCAATAACCAATCTTAAGAATTCTCAACAAGCTCACTTGGCTGAGGATCAATCAATGAATCAATGTAATGCTATTCATACATTGAGGTCGGGAAAGAAAGTTGATAACCAAGTGTCAATAGCATCTAATCCCATTCAGCACAACCACAATCAAGCATCCACCTCATCTAATCCAACTCCTTCCAAATCTGACGAATCTAAAAAAGATAAGTCAACCAGTCAGGTGCACCAGCCTATAGTGCCATTTCCTAATAGGCTAAAAAGCAGCAAGCAAAATCCACACATGGACAAGATAATTAAGATATTTAATCAAGTGAAGATAAATGTGCCACTTCTTGATGCTATCCAACAAGTTCCATTCTATGCTAAGTTTCTTAAGGACATGTGCACTAACAAGAGAAAGACTAATGTACCTAAAAAGGTCTTCTTAGCCACTAACATTAGTGAGCTACTATCGGGTCCGATCCCTGTTAAGTACAAGGATTCAGGTAGTCCCACCATTACCTGCACAATAGGACAAGCCGAGATTAGTCGTGCACATCTTGACTTGGGGGCAAGTATCAACTTCCTTCCATTCTCAGTTTATCAACAACTCGAGTTGGGCGATCTTAGTCCAACTCGAGTCACTATCCAACTGGCTGACCGTTCAGTGAAAGTTCTAAAAGGGGAGATTAATGATGTTCTTATCCGGGTCGGAGAGTTTATTTACCCTGTTGATTTCATAGTTCTAGGACACAATCTGTGTCCAATCATAGGGTTCAAACTTCTGTTATCCTAGGGGAACATTCCTTGCTACTGCCAATGACATCATCAATTGTAGGAATGGGTCTATGAGGTTAACCTTTGGGGACATGACTAGGAAAGTCAATGTCTTCAACCTAGGAAAACAACCCCGTGATGTTGAGGACCAAACATTTGAAGTCAACCTCATTGAGAACTTGATAAGTGAACATAGGGAAGAATTGGAATAAGAAACTGAGTATAACTTTGGGTTAGAGTCTGACGACTTTAATCTTGATCAGGATGTTGAGTCAGCTGTGAAAAACACCTAGAGGGGGGTGAATAGGTGTAATTTCTAATCTAATAAACTCAATGCAAACTAAGTGCGCTAAATGCGGAAGCTAATGCAAATTATGCACAAACTAATACAATACAACAAGTGTAGCCGAATTCCCCTTGCGAGGCTCTGGACTAACTCCCCTTGATTCCCCTTGAAATGGGTTGAGGTGCTATGTGAAGCTCTTGTTGGGTGAGTATAAGTTAGGCACACACACAAGCAATCCAAGCAATGTGCACACACAATCAAGCCAAGCAATAAAGGATATAGCAATATGAAATAATGCAAGGCAACACAAGCAATATGATATGGCAATATGAGTTATGCTCAACACAAGCAAATATGATGATATGAAGTATGATGCTTTGCACAATATAAATGAGAGAGAGTTAGAGAGACAATGGATCAAAACGCAAACACCAAGATTTGTTTCGAGGTTCGAGCACCTTGCTCTACATCCCCGCCTACACCACCGTGTAGGATTTCCACTATCTCAACTCCCACCGAGGGAACCTCTACCAAAGAGGATTTCTCACAACTCTAGGAGTACCAAACTCCTCTCTCAAACAACAACCTCCTCACAACCGAGGGGTTAGGCCCGTAGCCAATACAACAACCAATCCACACACCTCTACCGAAGAGGCTCACAACCAAACTCAATCACCTCTACCTAAGAGGGATCCACAACACAATCACCCAATCACCTCTACCGAAGAGGGATTCACAAGTATAAGGGTGTTTACAACAATGAGGTTCACAATAAACAACCTCAAACACTTCTCTTTCTTTTTCTCTTATCTTTTTCCACAAAAACAAGATCCTAATAGTTTAGGATAGAAGATAGCTCAAGTGTGGAAACAAGTGTTTTTGGAAACAAGCAACAAAGAAAAATCTTTGGGAAAATACTTGCAATATGATAGAATTGAAGATCTAAGCAAAAATCCCAAAAACCTATTTTTCTTTGATTTTCCAAAAACCCAAAACAAATAAAGATGAGAAGTTTTTGCACTTAAAACTCTTTTGAAAACTCTTTTAAACACTTCAGAAAACTAGAAATTTTTCTCTTAAAAAACTTGGCCAAAATCCCCAAAGAGATGGAGTTTATATAGGCCAAACAGAAAACTAGCCGTTAGAGCTGAGCTGGCAGCTCTGACAGGCGTCGGTCGACCGGCCCGGTCGACCGCCAACGGTCAGAAAAGTGACCGTTGGGCACTAGCGGTCGACCGGCCCGGTCGACCGAAACATCCTGAGAGTTGAACTCTCAACTCGGTCGACCGGTCCGGTCGACCGACTACAATGTGTAGCCAGCGTGCACGTCTGTGCACATCGGTCGACCGATCCGGTCGACCGGCCACTTGGTGCGGTCGACCGGTCCGGTCGACCGAACTGGCCTGGCAGGCACAGTGCAGATCTGCACAGATACGGGATTTGAAAATAGGTCTTTTCACTCAATAAAAATCCCATAAATTCACAGTAAATCTAAAAAATAGTTTTAATCACAATAAAAACTGTTTTTCTAAAAAATATGTTTTTCTAAAACTTGTTTTATCATTTTACTTTGATAACCAAACTTGTGATAAAAATTTCAAGACATATATATCAACATATCAATTCATTTTTGAGTCTTGCAAATTTTATCAAAAACAAAACCTTGTATTTTGTCAAACTTGATTTTTCCAAAACATGAATAGGGATATCAAAATAAGTTTGTTTACTAAGTTAAAGCATGTATGTATAAATAGAAAACATCTACTATACATATAACATATGTAAACTTGTTTTGATCAACTATTCATAAAAACTAAATATCAAATCATAAAACGTGTGTGTTTTGTGTTCACTTGAGCATATCAACTAAACTAAGCTTTACAAATGGATCTAAAAAACTCTATCTAAACTAGGATACCTAAGTCTTCTTGACGATCATCATCTTCAAGTAGACTTGCTCCAAAACTCCATCCATGGGCTAGACAAAGTGTGAACTTGAAGCTTTGGCCCTGGAATCACCATGAATAGCTTCTAAACTCCTTGTCGAAGCTAATCACCAACTAATATCCTGTTAATGATCTGAAACTTAGAAACACAAGAATATTAGTAAACATAACTACATGAGTTGATCATCATCAAAACTAGAGTGGAAGGCCATTGGGCCAACAATCTCCCCCTTTTTGATGATGACAAAACTCATGGAGTTATATATGCATGGATTAAAGTTAAGCTTCAAATAAGCTCCCCCTTAACTCATGCATAGGGATAAATAATAAATATATGCAATGAATATTAAACATGAAACATGCATATGCATAAACAATAAATGGTTCTAGATATCAAATGGAATATTCAAAACAAAATAAGCTCTAGATACCAATTACAAAGCAAACTCTATAAATCAATTAAACTTAATATTCTTGAGATTAAAACATAATATATGCATAAACATAAGCATGCATATAAAACTTCATAAATCTTTCTCCCCCTTTTTGTCAATCATCAACAAAGGGGTAATCAAAACCATAAATAAAACGAGGGGTAAAAATCTTTCTTCCCTTTATGTCAAACAAAACAATAAAAGACAATGTTCTCCCCCTTTTTGTCTAAACAAAAAACAAAATCAATAAGGGGTGACTACAAACATGATATCAATTAAAAATATGTCAATGAAGCATCTTGATACCAATAAACAAGAATCAATATATGTTATATGTTATATACATTCATGAAGAGGAAGACGCTAAGTTAGCTTCCCTACACATATGCATTACATGAAGAAGGGATGACAAGCCCCAATTCACATAACACATATTATGTAATGCATAAGAGGAGATGTGAAGCTCCCCCTACACACGTATATCATATAAAGAAGAGTTGTCAAGCTCCTCAATTTATAATATACTCAACATGAATCTATATGTAAGAGAGATGTTAAGCTCTCCTTGCATATAGGAAATACAAATCAAAACTTTGAATATTTTCTTTAAACAAAAATTTTGAAAATACCAATTGTAATTAAACATAAGTCTTGAATTCTTAAACATGAATCTTGAAGCCAAAGCAAATTTTGAATTTCTTAAATATGATACCAATTGTAAATATTTTACCAATTGAAAAGATTTTGCATAGATACATTGATACCAATTGTAAGAATTGTTCATTTTAAAACATATAAACAACTTTTAATCATAAAGTGTGGGAGTACAAATACCAATTGAAATACAAAATCAAATTTTCTCCCCCTTTATGAAATACAAACTAAAGTCATGCATAGTCTTGATAACAATTTAAAAGTAATCAATTTAAACAAAATTGAAACTCAAGCACTAGCATAAACACAAACATATATATGTATGAAAGATAGATACCAATAGAAATTGATATACTTGGAATTTAAAGCATACATACATACAAAACATATATGAGTATACAAGAAGATCAAAATGATACCAATTGAAAGAGTTCAATGATACCAATTGACATAACAATAAGTTTAAGTGTATACATCATATTATCTACCACCCAATCATAATTCAAGTTTTAAAGATTTTCAATTTAGGGCATACATGAACATGATCTCCCATCCTACCGCCCTTAGAAGGTAGGGGTTTTCAAAGATAGATTTGAAAATGTAGTTTTGTTTGAAAATCACTACCAAAATGAAGAACACCGCAACTAGTTAAATGGAAAACTTGTTAACTAGCACGAAATCCTTCAAGTAAGGAATAAAACAAAATTGAAATTCACATGATAATCATCACTCTAACCAATAAAGCATAACTCATGAGAAACAAGACATGAGCAATAGATATGAGTGTACAAATAATATGTGAAGATCATAATCATGAAAAATATTTCATTAAGCTCAATTATTCCTTAAAACATAATTCCATCAAAAACATGAAAAATCATATAAAACTCCTTATTTAATCTTCAAGGCATATGTATGTCTAATACAAGCTAAAATATACATACATATCCAAAACTCAACGAGTCCACTAAATGTATATTCATGAAGGCACGTGGCTCAAAAGATGTATATGTATAAGATTAGTTTGAACTAGATAGACATATACATGAAGTTAAACATAAATACATGAAACATGAAATAACCAAATTTTCATCACAACAAATTTCATTTCAAGGTATATGTATGAATTGTCAAACATGAAGTATACATACATATCCCTAAACACAATTGAGTCCAAATATAGATTTGCATGAAAGGCAAATGACTCAAGGGGTATACATGTATATCTTAAAGTTTGGCAATACAAACATGTACATGAAGTGAAACACACAATCATAAAACAAATTCAAAAATGGAATACAAGTTTAAAATGTATGAATCATCAAAACTAGACTATACTAGCACATCTAATGGATTCAAATAAGCAATCAAGCTCAACATATATAGATTTATTTGTAGCCCACTCTATGTACAAGTATATAACTAGTCTTAATGAAAACAAACATCTAAACATATATTCAAAACATGAAGCATCAAAACAAATATAAAAGTCATCATGATAAAACTAAAACATGATTACTATGTAAATTCACATGTATTAGATTCATGATGTACATTATAGCTTAAACAAAAGTGAGATCACTAAATATGGGTTCATATAAGCATATGTGTCTCAAATACTATACATGTATGTCAAGGATCTAATAAACATGGAATGAACATACTAATCCATAGACATCAAAAACATGCTATAAACATTAAAGCATGGAAAGCATGTAAACAATAAATGGGAGTAAAGGATTGTTACCAAAACCGAAGAAGCAACTCTCCTTGTCTCCAAAACATGGTGGTCATCTCCACCAAACCTTCCCTTGAAAGTGATGCATCCAATAGATTTCCTTTAAGTCCGGAACGCATCCACTCCAAGGTGTCATCACTCTCACGTCATGTGAGAGCCCACACCTACATCATAAACAATAGGAGGGGTGGTCTTTGGTACCCATCTCTTATTGGGTCCATGGGGGTTAGTCTCATTTCTAACCCAAACAAATTTCTTGGCTAAATTTTCAACATGTAAACGATCATAGAAAAATTTAGCAAGATGGCCTTTTCGGCCACAATGTGTACATGTGTACACATGAGCATACTTGTGTTGATGGTGTCCGTGTGAAGCATGTGTATGCCGTGATGGGTGTGCATGCATAAAAGTTGGAACTTGTTTCTTTCGAACCAAGGATTCCAAGCGAGTGTGGTTCATGGCACATTGGCTCATAGTGGAGCCCAAACAATCTACCTTCTTCTTTAACATGCAAATATCATCATTAATCTTAGAAGAAGAGGTACATGCATTAGGTAGACTAGATGAAGAAGCTACACTAGCATGGCAAACATGTGCATCAATCTTATTTTGTAAAAGTTCATTTTTCTTTAAACATGCATCCAAATCTTTAGAATTGAAGCAATCTTAATTTTCAAAGAATCATTTTCTTTTAAAACAAAATCAACTTTTGAAGACAAGTTTTCATTTTTCTTCAAAAGAACATGGCAATCATTTTTATTTTCAAAAAGTTATTTTCTTTAAGTGCAAGATCAAGTTGAGATTTTAATGAATCCCTCTCATTATGGACCTCAACCTTTTCTTGCAAAACACAATCAAGTCTAGAATGCAAACACTTATTTTCTTTTTCAATTTCTAGACTTTTCTTTTTCAAAATCTTATATTTTTCAATTAGTTTTTCACAAACAATGGAAAGTTCTTCATTCAAAGCATGGGCATCAATATGATCATTTGAAGAACTAGCATCATCATCACTATCTAATGGAGTTTCCGAGTGTACCTCAAGGGAGTCATTCCCTTGGACCATATAGCATTGTTGTGACTCCGATTCTCCGCTAGATTCCTCTTCTTGGATTGGCAATTGAAGCTTGGAGGTGGTGGTTGTTGTCAATTTGTTCCACACTGCAAAGGCGGAATCAAAGTTAGAAACACATAAGAGATAATCTTTAGGAAGAGTGCTTCTAATGGCCTCTAGGGCTTGTGCATTGGCCCCTATATGATTACCATCACCAAGATAACATCTCTTGGTGGCGGCAAGGAAGACATGCAAACCAAGGGTCTTTAGGTACATGGACATCCTATACTTCCAAACATCAATGTTGGAAGGGTCAAAGCTAGGAGGGGTCATGAAGTCCATGGTAAACTATGAATGTGCAATCAAACAAATGTAAATGAGATTAGCAAGCAAATGGATCACTCCTAGGATGTTAAGCCTAAGTATCAGGAGCACTAGCTCTGATACCAATTGAAAAACACCTAGAGGGGGGGTGAATAGGTGTAATTTCTAATCTAATAAACTCAATGCAAACTAAGTGCACTAAATGCGGAAGCTAATGTAAATTATGCACAAACTAATACAATACAACAAGTGTAGCCGAATTCCCTTGCGAGGCTCTGGACTAACTCCCCTTGATTCCCTTGAAATGGGTTGAGGTGCTATGTGAAGCTCTTGTTGGGTGAGTATAAGTTAGGCACACACACAAGCAATCCAAGCAATGTGCACACACAATCAAGCCAAGCAATAAAGGATATAGCAATATGAAATAATGCAAGGCAACACAAGCAATATGATATGGCAATATGAATTATGCTCAACACAAGCAAATATGATGATATGAAGTATGATGCTTTGCACAATATAAATGAGAGAGAGTTAGAGAGACAATGGATCAAAACGTAAACACCAAGATTTGTTTCGAGGTTCGAGCACCTTGCTCTACATCCCCGCCTACACCACCGTGTAGGATTTCCACTATCTCAACTCCCACCGAGGGAACCTCTACCAAAGAGGATTTCTTACAACTCTAGGAGTACCAAACTCCTCTCTCAAACAACAACCTCCTCACAACCGAGGGGTTAGGCCCGTAGCCAATACAACAACCAATCCACACACCTCTACCGAAGAGGCTCACAACCAAACTCAATCACCTCTACCTAAGAGGGATCCACAACACAATCACCCAATCACCTCTACCGAAGAGGGATTCACAAGTATAAGGGTGTTTACAACAATGAGGTTCACAACAAACAACCTCAAACACTTCTCTTTCTTTTCTCTTATCTTTTTCCACAAAAACAAGATCCTAATAGTTTAGGATAGAAGATAGCTCAAGTGTGGAAACAAGTGTTTTTGGAAACAAGCAACAAAGAAAAATCTTTGGGAAAATACTTGCAATATGATAGAATTGAAGATCTAAGCAAAAATCCCAAAAACCTATTTTTCTTTGATTTTCTAAAAACCCAAAACAAATAAAGATGAGAAGTTTTTGCACTTAAAACTCTTTTGAAAACTCTTTTAAACACTTCAGAAAACTAGAAATTTTTCTCTTAAAAAACTTGGCCAAAATCCCCAAAGAGATGGAGTTTATATAGGCCAAACAGAAAACTAGCCGTTAGAGCTGAGCTGGCAGCTCTGACAGGCGTCGGTCGACCGGCCCGGTCGACCGCCAACGGTCAGAAAAGTGACCGTTGGGCAATAGCGGTCGACCGGCCCGGTCGACCGAAACATCCTGAGAGTTGAACTCTCAACTCGGTCAACCGGTCCGGTCGACCGACTACAATGTGTAGCCAGCGTGCACGTCTGTGCACATCGGTCGACCGATCGGTCGACCGGCCACTTGGTGCGGTCGACCGGTCCGGTCGACCGAACTGGCCTGGCAGGCACAGTGCAGATCTGCACAGATACGGGATTTGAAAATAGGTCTTTTCACTCAATAAAAATCCATAAATTCACAGTAAATCTAAAAAATAGTTTTAATCACAATAAAAACTGTTTTTCTAAAAAATATGTTTTTCTAAAACTTGTTTTATCATTTTACTTTGATAACCAAACTTGTGATAAAAATTTCAAGACATATATATCAACATATCAATTCATTTTTGAGTCTTGCAAATTTTATCAAAAACAAAACCTTGTATTTTGTCAAACTTGATTTTTCCAAAACATGAATAGGGATATCAAAATAAGTTTGTTTACTAAGTTAAAGCATGTATGTATAAATAGAAAACATCTACTATACATATAACATATGTAAACTTGTTTTGATCAACTATTCATAAAAACTAAATATCAAATCATAAAACGTGTGTGTTTTGTGTTCACTTGAGCATATCAACTAAACTAAGCTTTACAAATGGATCTAAAAAACTCTATCTAAACTAGGATACCTAAGTCTTCTTGACGATCATCATCTTCAAGTAGACTTGCTCCAAAACTCCATCCATGGGCTAGACAAAGTGTGAACTTGAAGCTTTGGCCCTGGAATCACCATGAATAGCTTCTAAACTCCTTGTTGAAGCTAATCACCAACTAATATCCTGTTAATGATCTGAAACTTAGAAACACAAGAATATTAGTAAACATAACTACATGAGTTGATCATCATCAAAACTAGAGTGGAAGGCCATTGGGCCAACAAGCTGTAAATTGGGCCTCGAACCCTATTTCACCAAACATGGAGCCAACAAATTTGACTAACCCTTCCAGTGAGCCTTCCTCCTCCTTAGAACTGAAAACGTACTTGCGCATCTCAAGTACGTCTATCTAGGCGAACAAGAAACCTTTCCTGTCATCATTGCCTCTCATTTAAATGACGGGGAAGAAGATCTTAAAGCAATTCTAAGAAAACAGAGGGATGCCATTGGTTGGACTATGACTGATATAAAGGGTTAAGTCCAACCATCGTTCAACATCGCATTCATCTCAATGAAGATGCCACACCTAAAAGAGACCCGCAGCGTAGGTTAAACCCTATAATGAAATAGGTTGTTCATACTGAAATTGTAGAACTCTTAGATAATGGGATAATCTATCCCATTTCTGATAGCCAATGGGTCAGTCCTGTCCACGCGGTTCCAAAGAAATCCGGTTTCACCGTAGTAGAAAATGAGAACAAAGAGTTGGTCCAAACTCGACTTCCCACAAAGATCCGAGTTTGCATTGACTATAGGAAGCTTAATGCTGCAACTCGTAAGGATCATTTTTCACTTTCCTTCATTGATCAAATGCTTGAACGATTGGCGGGCCACGAGTATTACTGTTTCTTGGACGGTTACTCGGGGTATAACCAGATTCCTATTGCTCCTGAGGACTAAGAAAAGACTACGTTCACATGTCCATTTGGGACATTTGCTATAGTCGAATGCCTTTCAGCTTGTGCAATGCCCCTGCAACATTTCAACGTTGCATGTTGAGTCTTTTCTCTGATATGGTAGAACGATTCTTAGAGATCTTTATGGATGATTTCTCCATCTACGGAGATTTATTCACTCAATGTCTCCACCATTTAGAACTTGTCCTCCAACGTTGTGCTGAGAAAAATCTGACACTGAACTAGGAGAAATGCCACTTCATGGTAAAACATGAAATTGTCTTGGGTCATGAAATCTTTAAGAAAGGAATTGAAGTGGATAGAGCCAAAATTGAGGTTATTGCAAAGCTTCCCATGCCCAAATGCGTGAAGGATATTAGATCCTTCTTAGGACACGTCGGTTTTTATCGAAGATTTATCAAGAATTTTAGCAAGATTGCTAGGTCCTTGACTAATCTGTTAGCTAAGGATGTGTCCTTCACTTTCGATGCTGAATGTATGAATTCATGGGAAAGCTTAAGAGAGAGCTTATTTCTGCACCAATCATATCTGTACCGGATTGGTCTAAGCCGTTTGAAATCATGTGCGATGCTTTCGATTTTGCCATAGGCGCTGTCCTCAGACAACGCATTGATAACAAGCAGCACGTGATTTACTACTCTAGTAGGACTCTTAACGATGCTCAATTAACCTACACTACGATTGAGAAGGAATTCTTAGCAGTAGTGTTTACCTTAGAGAAATTTCGTCCCTACCTACTAGGGTCTAAAACCACCATTTTCACCGATCATTCTGTGCTTAGGTACCTCATGATGAATAAGGATGCCAAGGCCCGACTCATTCGTTGGATCCTCCTTCTTCAAGAATTCGATCTCGAGATTCGAGACAAGAAAGGCGTAGAAAATGTCGTTGCTGACCATCTCTCACGAATCCTAATTCTCCATGCAACGAAGTACCTCTAAATGAGGATTTTCTTGATGAAAATCTCTTAGCTATCTCTAGGGAACCTTAGTTTGCTGATATAGTGAATTACTTAGTCACAAACCAAACTCCGTCTCATTGGTCCAAAAACGATATATACCGGTTCTTATCCCAAGTCCGGTATTTCTTTTGGGAGGAACCGTATCTTTTTAAGTACTGCTCTGACCAAATTATTAGGAGATGCATTCCCGATGAGGAGGTTAAGAGTGTTCTATCCTTTTGTCACAAATTTGCATGCGGTGGACACTTTGGTCCCCGCAAGACTGCTGAAAAAGTGCTACAAAGCGGGTTCTATTGGCTCACTTTGTTCAAGGATGCTTATGAATTTTACAAGACGTGCCCTAGATGCCAAATGGTAGGAAGGATCTCAAAACGAAATATGATGCCCCTCAACCCAATTCTAGAAATAGAACTTTTTGATGTTTAGGGCACCGACTTTATGGGTCCATTTCCTAATTCATTTGGAAACCAATACATATTGGTTGCTGTGGATTATGTGTCCAAGTGGGTAGAAGCCATTCCTAGTAAAACTAATAATAACAAAGTTGTTATAAAGTTTTTGAAAGAGAACATTTTTTCACGCTTTGGAACCCCTCGTGCTATCATCAGTGATAATGACACTCACTTTTGTAATAGATCCTTTGAAGCTCTTATGCAAAGGTATGCCATATCTCACAAGTTGTCCACACCTTATCATCCTCAAACCAGTGGGCAGGTTGAGGTTTCCAATAGACAAGTCAAGCTTATCTTAGAGAAAACTGTGAACCAAAACTGGAAAGATTGGTCCATCAAACTTGTAGATGCCCTATGGGCCACAGGACCGCTTTCAAGATGATTCTAAGGATGTCTCCTTATCGGTTAGTCTATGGTAAAGCTTGCCACCTGCCCGTTGAGTTAGAGCACCGGGCCTTATGGGCAATCAAGCAGTTGAATTTCGACTTGACTAAGGCTGGTGACCTTCGGAAGTTACAAATTTTCGAATTAGAGGAGTTAAGAAATGAGGCCTATGAAAATGCTAAGATCACTAAAGATAGAGTTAAGATTTTTCATGATAAACATATCATAAGAAAAACTTTGTCCCTAAACAAAAAGTCTTACTCTATAATTCTAGGCTTCATCTTTTCCATGAAAATTAAAATCAAGATGGACTGGGCCATTCGTTGTAAAAACCGTGTTTCCACACGGTGCAGTTGAGATCAGTGACACCAAAAATGGAAATAATTTTAAGGTAAATGGTCAACGCCTTAAACCTTTCTTAGAATCGGTGCCGATAAATGAAACGGCTATGGGTCTTTTTGACCTAGTGTATCGGTAACTTTCCTCTTTCCATTTTATTTCATGTATCTATATATTTCTTTCATACATTGGGGACAATGCATGAGATAAGTGTGGGGGAGGGTTCTAACATGACTAATATAATATATATATATATATATATATATATATATATATATATATATATATATATATACACATATAACTTTTTGAAAGGTAAGAACAATATTTTGATATATTTTTTGTAAAAAATTAAGTCAATTTTAAAGAATAGGAAAATCATAATTAGGATTTCTTACACTTGATCAAAGTCAGATGACTTGTTTGATTTTTAGGGTTAGGAAGAAAATTTGTGAAAGTAATTTAGTCTTGATCTTTACCTTGAGAAAATATGCACACTTTATACACTTACACACTTAGGGTTTTAAAAACAAAGACTCTTATGCCTTATAAAAAAATCAAAAAAAAACTATATATGTACAAAAAAATAATAAATAAACAAATCTAACTATTGAGTAGCTAGGTGCTTTGGCCTAAGCAAGCCTTGGTATTTATGCAAAAGATAATTAGATAAGTTTGAAAAAATATATATATATATAAATCTTCTGATTAAGCTGGTTATTTGTGCCTCATGAAGGATTAGTATTCTCGCCTAAAAGGGGTACATTTTATAAATAAAAACCCTTAGTTTCGTGACCTTATCTGCTCGAGTGTTTAAGTCATTAGGGGTGTTTTCTCACCTGGTACCCTAAAACTGTCCGGTTTAGGTGTCACCGACTAAAGGCTCGTTACATGGGCAGATTAGAAAGCCTAATGGAATTAAGGAATAAATACCACCAAAAATAAATATAAATAAGGCATAGGAGTTAATATTAAAAAAATTCTTAGTCAAACTTCACAGTCACGATGGTGCATATGACTCAGGGTAAAGTAATAGACTAGATGAGAAATACAATTTGACTCCTTACTTTGATTGATGATATGTTTTTGAATAGAGACTAAGTTTAGGAATGAAAAAGTTGATATTTCTATAACTTATAGATTACTTAAAACCTTACAAATATACTTCAAATATTTTCTAGTTTCAAAATGCTTTTCGAAAACACTAACATTTTTTTCTTTCTTTATGAATTTTGTGGGTGCAATCCACTAAAAATCCTCACGAGACAAAACTCGTCCTCTAGGGGTAACCTAGAGGTTTAACGGCTTGTTGCACATGCTCAGTGCAATCGAGTGACCTGCGAAAGTGGTCTAATAATTGATTAGGATTAGTTTTGATATTTTACTCGAGGGCGAACAAAAGATAAGTGTGGGGGTATGATCAGTCACATATATTGCATATACATTGTCACATTACCATACTTTTTATCTAATAAATCCTATTAATAAGTCTTATTCTTCTTTGTTAAATGTAGGCCCATTGCTAAAAGAAAGGAAAGAGAAACAAGCCCAAAAGCCCATCAAATTCTGATTTAATTCAGAATAAATTCGAAATCAAGGAATCAGGGCAAATCTTGGCATATCAGAGAGGTTAAAAACTGGTTGAAATGAATCTTTCCAAATCAAGCGGTTGAAGCCAACAATCAAAGGCTGTTTCGTCAAATCCTGGAGCTGAAACGAAAAACCAGCAGAAGATATGGGCGAATCAACAAACCGGGGAGTCCCACCATTTGGGTGTGGCCACCTGGCCACACCAGGGCCGCGAAAAGCGGCCCAAGCCTCGTTTTCGTGACTTGGTTAGGGTTGTTGGGGGAGCGTTTGCTCCCCCAATCTTCCGACGACCTCTCTCCTCTGGTTTTTCTCTAAGGCAGCGAAGACTAGGATTAAATTTATTGTTCATTTTTAGGGTTTAGGAACATTGTTAGATAGCTTGGAGAAGTTGTATCTCCTCTTTATTCTTTTTTTAGTTTAGACCAGAAAATAGAGAAGAGTGAAATTGAGTGTGTAATTCGTCTTTAAAGTGACAATCAAAGGAGCTTCTACTTGCTATTCCAACTCAACTTGAATTCGGTATGTTTGTGTTTAATTGTCAATCTCTTGTTTGTTTTCATTTCATAATGAGTAGCTAAATCGGTTTTTCTGGGCTCACTAATTGATCTTTTCTAACTCCTATCTCTCGAATGAATTTTATGGAAGAACTCTCTTGAATCATAATGCCTAAAGTTAAATTTTATTCTTGAAAGCTCATGATGATGCTCTTCTTTTAAAACTTAGATTTCAAAGCACAACTATTGTTAAATCATTTTTATTCCATACTTGCTTCTTCGCACTTGATGGTTTAACATTTTATTTTTAATTTTGTGTTAAGAAAGATCTCAAGATTTGATCCAAAATCATCTCATTTGTTTTACTTGAACACTAAAAGAAATTAAGTTTTTTGTCGATAATAAAAGTGATGCACTAAGAACGTTCTTGAGATAAGTAGTTAAGTAAATAAAATTAGTGAGCCCAGATTTTCTTCTTCTTATATTAAAAAACAACAAATCACTTTTCAAAGCTTTTAAATCACCTTTTTCAAAGCCTTCTCCAAATTTGCAATTTTTCTTTTAATCATTTCCCTTCTTTTCATTATCTTTTCAACTAAAAAAACTAGCACCATTCTTAGCTTTCAAAACAAAACACCGAAAAGCTTTCATCGCATTCCTCCTCGTGGACACGACCCGTTAGCCAAAAGCTACACGGTAATTCTCTTAGCTCTTTGATTTTACAATCATGCTCGAATATTAAACTCTCTGGAATTCATATGTTGATTTTCTCAAAATTAGCCAACCCTTTCTTCATAGCTTTCATAGCTATTTATAGGGTTTTCGGGGGTATAATTGTCCCTATATATTCTCCATAATGGGGATTAACGCCCACATTTTGTGGGGTGTTAATTGACCCAGTAACAGTTGTCAGTTCAGCAAAAATATAGGTCTCGTTGGACGCGGATTTCATTCTATTGTTTGAGACATGGAGCTCATAGGCTTGCATTTGAGTTAAAATACGAAGCTCATAGGCTCGCGTTTGAGTTGAAACGCAGAGCCCACAGGCACGCAGTTGCTTGAAACGTGACCCTCACACATTGGAGACGAGGTCTGCGCTTATAAGGCTCGCGTCTGAGGCTTTGTCTTCAGAAATTTTTAGACAGCATACAGATTTGTAATGGTATTAAAATATAAACTTTGTTTTAAATGACTTTACTCACTAAGCTGTTGAGCTCACCCCACCTCAGACTGAATGTTTTCAGGTCTAGGCAAATTAAGGATACACCCAAGGACTTCATGAGAATGGCATCGGATTATCGTCAAATACCCTAGACGAACGCTAAATGTTGTTATTGATATACTTGAATCCTTTACTTGTATGAACATATTTGTTTTGTATGAATTTAGTGGTTATGGTGTATAACATAGTCGGATCTATATTAATATATGTTAATAGTTATGTATAGTGTCATTTATCTTGGTGTAGATATGAAATATTGACTTGTAAAATGATCCGACTCTCGATGTGAGAGTTATGTATAGTTTACTTATTTTTTATCTAAGTCTATGGAATAGTTTCGATGATCTTTTTCCCTATTGATTTGGATCATTCTGATGGGACTAATGAGTTGGAACAAGTATGAATTGTGTATTCATATAGGTAGGCGATGTCAAGCTAAAATTATATATATTGTATCAAGGCAGACTTCTAATTATAAAGAAGACACTGTTGAAATTTTTGATAAGTTTGGAAATGATTATGAAGATTATGAAATGGATTAACTTAATTCAGTGATTAAAAACTGAAACAGTTACATAAGTGGTCTTTAATTGGCGTATCTTTCTGCATGCGAAGGGTGATGAGGCGTTATTTCAAGTAGAGCTTGTTGGTCAGGAACTTAGTCATGCACAAGCTCTCTAATTTGAGTCACAAACAGGCAACGGTATCTTCATCGACAACCTCCCACAAAAGTTCATCGATTAGACAAAGTTATATGGCACTATGCAACTTCATCTCGAGTTTTTTCTTTTCATCCTCAGACATGGATTCCAACAACTTGTCCTCAACAAGCCCTTATTGCACCAAGAGGATCCACATTTTTGACTCACTAATTGAAACTATTTCTCTTATCGAATTTCTCTACTTTTGTACTTTGCCGGAGTTATCTTGAAACCCACAAGAAAATAAAACAAGCTTTTTTACCAGTTTATTGTAGTAGTAGGCTTCTAATACAAGAAATGATAAGTACCAATATGATTAAACAAATTGTAACTATAAGCTTATAGAGACAAGAGAACAGCACACCGGTATTTAACGTGATTCGATCAATGTGATCTATATCCATGTGTACAAAAACCCAGCATACTCTCTTATTCTTCAGTTGCTCTTGCATGTCCCGTATCCATTCCTTTATATAGGCAAGAGAGCAATACCCATCCCATCAGCCCATTAATTAACTATGGTGGCTGAAATCTTTCCTAAGGTGGCGGAAATCTCGTACCCATCAACATCCATCAGCTCTTTTACAAATCACAAAGTCTCTCTCCGTATGCTAATAGAAACTCTTCATGCGTGTTTCATTTCGTGTTTTGATTAGTTGATTAAGGCTACACAAGCATGCTTGTTTCCATGCCCGTGTATTCAAGTCACTTTCAAGAAATGATCAGAGAGAATTACATGAGAACGTGAGCTTCAAGTCATTCTGGTAATTTGAGTGTTGCATCTGGTCTGTAGCCCGAAAAACCAAACAAATCAAAAGAAAAAAAAGAAACATATGGCACCAAACCTGTCCCCTTCCATCATGAACCAACCAAAGCTATCAGTCATCGTCCAAACCAAATTAATAAACAAACAAAATTATAAAATCCAAAGGTAAAAAAAAACACAAGGGAAAATGAAACCAACTCGCCTCTAAAATTTCAGGGAAGCTTCCTACGGAAATGGACGGCCTAGATTTGACAAGGCCAGTGATTGGACGGTTTTCACCGCATGCTTATTTTTTTTTAAGGGACCGGTTAGGGGCATGGTTGGTGGGATGCGCCGAACATGGGCCACGATCACAAGTCACATGTTCCCACCCTTAGAAGAATAAGAAATCATATGAAATTTTTATTAAACGAAAATTCATATTTCACTTTGTTTTTAGTTCATCTGAGTCGAAGAAAAATATTGAGCATATGTTGAGATAAACTTTTTATAAATGATTTTTCAATTCAATAATCAGACTTGTTTTGCTTACTAATTTTTTTTATGGTCCATTGAGACCAAATTTAATGTACTTTCATCAAGGGATAGAAAGTCAAGTGACTAAAGTCAAAGTTGGTGGCAATATTAGAAAAATAAGTAGTGGTGGTAATTGACAAATTGGACAGGAATACAAACAGAATACTACTACTGCACTGCATGTAAACAAATGGTTTCCTTCCATTTCCTTCTGTATATTCTAATTATTCAACAGCACAGTTGGGTTGTATTTGATTTTAAATTTGTTAGATATTTTTGTTTAATAAACTAGAATAAAGATTTATAGTAATTAAGTCATTACTAATAAATCCAACAGTTTAAGGTTTATTTGCATGGCAGTGACGACAGAGGAAGGTTCTTTGTCAATCTCAAGTCATATGGCTAACACAATAAATAAAATTAGTGGTATCAATAGAAGATAATTGTTTTCTTATTTCTCTCTTTTCCCTCTCAATAATATATTTATGATTGGCGCTGTAAACAAGTAAATGTATTGACATATTGACTGACATCTTTTCATGGACAAATTAATAGTAGAGAAGTACAATAGATCATATTGTCCCTCTTGTTGTAAAACTCGAGAAAATATAACACTAAGAAAGAAAATTCTAGAAAGAGAGTAGAAAGAGAATTTCTTATTGATTTCAAAAGTATGTATTAAAATAAATTAGGAACGACCTATTTATAAAAAAAAAATCTTGGATACTATGCAGTCACTATTTGCATGCTGGCGTCATCGCTGGCATCATCGCGTAGTAATATCATTACTCCTGTATAGTAAAGTGAGCCGCCATCATTTCATAACACTCCCCATTGGCTGTCCACCATACATGATGTCTTATTAAAAATCTTATCAGGAAAATCCAGTGAGATACAATCATAGCGAAGGAAAAAAGAGTATACCATCTTTGTATACGTGTTTTATGCTGCCTCGTTAAAAACCTTATCAGGAAAATCCTGTAGAACAAAATCATATTAAGGAAAAAAAGAGTACAGCCATGCAAGCTCCCCCTCAAGTTGTCATGAGTAGTTCTTCTTCATAAATCTCGCAGATGACGCATTCTAATATCACGAATAACCTTTCTGAGAATTGTAATGGGAAGTGGCCTTATAAAGAGATCTGCCGCATTATCACTTGATCAGATATATTGAATATTAATTTCCTTATTCTTTTCAAGCTCTTGGCTGAATGAGAAGAACTTTGGAGGTATGTACTTGGTTCGGTCGCTTTTGATGAGTCATTCTTTTATTTGAGCGACGCATGCGGTATTGTCTTCAAACAGTACTATTGGATCTCTATTGACTGGTAATCTATAAGTTACTTGAATGTGTTGAGTTACAGACCTTAACCATACACATTCTCCACTTAGTTCATGGGAGTGCTATAACTTCAACATGATTAGAAGAAGTAGCAATAAGTTTATGCTTTTGTGAACGCCAGGAGAACGTCGTACCTTCACATGTGAACATATATCCTATTTGAGACATGACTTTATGTAGATCTGATAAGTAACCTGCAGCTGCATAACCAATCATTTCTTGTTTTGATCCTATGGGATAAAACAAACCAAAATTAGTTGTTCCCCAAAGATAACGAAATACATGTTTAATTTCATTCCAATGTCTCCGTGTAGGAGATGAGCTAAATCTTACTAATAGATTAGTAGCAAATGCTATATCTAATTGGGTACAATTAGCAAATACATAAAAACACCAATTGCAATTAGGTATGATACTTTAGGACCAAGAACCTCTTCATTATCTTCACCAGGGCGAAATGAATCTTTTTTAATAATCAAATAACCATTGGAGTGCTTAAAGAATGTGTTTTATCCATGCTAAACCGTTTCAAGACCTTTTCAGTATAATTTGATTGATGTAAAAGTATTTCACTTTGAAGGTGCTCAATCTGTAAGCCAATACAATATTTGGTTTCTCCAAGTTCTTTTAGTTCAAATTCATTCTTTAAGTAAATCATTACTTTTAGGATTTCTTTATGAGTCCCAATGATTTTTAAATCATCAACTAATAATAATGAATCTGGATGTTATTGTCTTTATAAAAACACATGGGTGTATAAGATGAAAAACACCTAGAGGGGGGGGTGAATAGGTGTGATTGCTAATCTTAAAATTTTAACTCTCTAAATGCGGAACCTAAAACAAGTGAGGCTCAACTTAGTACAATTCAACAAGTGTAGCCGAATTCCTCTTGCGAGGCTCTGGACTAAACTCCTCTTGATTCCCCTTGATATGGGTTGAGGCGCTATGTGAAGCTCTTGTTGGATGAGTACGGGATTGGCACACACAAGTATGAAATGGATGATATGAAGAAAGATGCAAACACAATGATATATGGCAAGAATTACAAGCAAGCAAATAGTAGCATAAGAAAATTAAACAATATCACAAGTATGCAATAGAGAGCAATAGGGAGCTATTGAAAAGTAAAGCAAGAATTAGACGCAAAGGCAATCGCAAACAAAGTGATTTGTTTCGAGGTTCGAGCCACCGCTCTACTCCCCGCCTTCACCTCCGTGAAGGGTTTCCACTATCCACCGAGGACGCCTTTACAATTTGGTCTACCGAAGACCGAGCACCGAGCTCCACCGAGTACAAAAGGACCTCTACCGAAGAGGTTGCTCCACAAGGAAAGGATTACAAGAACAAAGTGATCACAACTAGATCACTACACTATTTCTCAAACTCTTTTACAAACACTCTCACTTCAATTACAACTTCACTATAGAATGAGTATAGGATTTTTGGCTCTATGAAGTGTGGTGAGAAAAACTTCAGTTGTAGAGTGATATTAGTAATCAAACACAACTGAAAAACAAGCTCAAAAGAATTGGAATGAAAGCTTTAAACTCTTTTCTTTTCTCTTTTGAAAACAATACAAACTTGAGGATTTTTCTAAGTAATATGCAAGAGAGACTTCTCCTCTATTTATAGGGTTAAAAATAGGTTAAAAACAATTTCTTTTGGTCTTATTTTCTCTGAAAAAGACCTGAAAAATACTGAAAAAGTCTGCCAAGAAATCAGATAAAAAAAAACAGATTTCAGAATTGCACAAAAGAGGAAAGAGCCGTTGGGTTTTTGCAGGCCTGGCGGTCGACCGGTCCGGTCGACCGCCAGCCCAGCTGCAAAGAGCCGTTGGCTCTCGGTCGACCGGTCCGGTCGACCGTCCAAAAAGAGGAAACACAGTTTCCTTCTTCCGGTCGACCGGTCCGGTCGACCGAAACAAACTGTGAGCAATTTGCTCTTCGTCGGTCGACCGGTCCGGTCGACCGACAGACATGCACGAACAGTGCATGTCCAGACATATCTCCGGTCGACCGGGCCGGTCGGCCGGAGTTGCCTGAAACAGAAAAACTGGGCTGTTTTTGAGATAGAAAAATTTTGAGAAATATTTTAAAAATACATATAGCTAAGTATTATGCAGAAAATAGTTTATACACATGTTTTATACAAGATTTTCAAGATATAAAGCTTTTGGTACATGTATATATAAACTAAGGCATAAAACTTAGAAATAACCATTTTTAAAACATAGGAAATATATGAAACAAATGTGTGTGCAAATCCTAGAGCCAAATTTCATATACTCAAACTTTAACATTCTATTTCTTACAATGATCTTAAGACTTCAAGATCTTCAATAGGCTTCTTCATATGATCTTCAACACTTGTTCCTTGAGCCCAATTGGAGTTGACTTGAGTCCAAATCCTTGTATTTGTGAGAGAAGACTTCTAGAATGAATAGAAATCTGAAACACACTTAAACAACAAATGTTATTAGTACAAATAACTAATATGTTTTGTAATCATCAAAATACACTAATCATGGGTGATTGTAACCTTGGGCCAACATAAGATTATTCACGTATTCTTCTTTTAATAAATACTCGCTTAAGCAATTATGCCACATGCTCCTAATTGTTTTAACTCATATAACGATCTCTGTAATTTGATCGAATATAATTCTTTGGGCTTTGAACTGGATGCTTCAGACATATTAAATCCTTCAGGAATTTTCATATAAATATCGCTATCAGGCGATCCATATAAATAAGCTGTAATAACATCTATAAGAAGCATTTCTAAATTTTTAGAAACTACTATGCTGATTAAATATCTAAACGTAATTGCATTCATTACTGGAGAATACGTTTCTTCATAATCAATTTTAGGTCTTTGTGAAAAATCTTGTGCAACAAGTCAAGATTTGTACCTCGCAATCTCGTTTTTCTCATTGTGTTTTCGTACAAAAACTCATTTGTATCCTGCTGGTCTCACGCTTCAGGCGTGAGGATAATAAGTCCAAATACTTTACGCTTATTAAGTGAATTCAATTCAGCCTGTATAGTGTCTTTTCATTTAATCCAATCATGTCTATTTTGACATTCAGTGATGAATTTTGGTTCAGGATCCTCACATTCGTTAATAATATCACATGCTACGGGATAGAAAATATTTCATCCATATTTTTCATCTTATTTCGATTCCATAATCCTCCTGTATTGATATAATCAATAGAGATCTCATGATTTCTATATCTTTAGGGTTTTCTATCTCTTGATTTGTCTTATTTTGTGTTTCTTCTAAAGCACATTCTTCCATATTGGGGTCATCATACTTATATGTTTTTTTTTCTTTTTCAAAAATTTTTATCTTTAGAACCGGTTGCTCTACCATGCTTCAGGCGTGTCTTAGACTCATTAGTGACTTCATTTTCGGATTGTCTTTTTGGGATTTCAATTCGAGCAAGAGCATTTACAGCTGGCATGTATGATTTAGTCACTCTTTTGTATTAGTGAACGCATCTGGCAATTGATTAGCTATTTCTTATAAATGCAAAATTTTTTGCACTTCTGATTCACATTATTTTGTGTGAGGATCAAGATGCAATAAAAATAGTTCACTTCATGTAATCTTCTTTTTCAACTGTTTTTTCTTCCCTAATGCTGAGAAAATTGCTCCATTGAAATGGCAGTCGGCAAATCAAGCCGTAAAAATATCATCGATTTTAGACTCAAAATATATTATGATAGAAAGATATTCATACCCGGCATATATTCTCAGTCTTTTTTGAGGACCCATCTTTGTACATTGTGGTGGAGCAATCGTTACATATACCGCACAACCAAAAATTCTGAGATGAAAAATATTTGGTTCTTGACCAAATGCTAATTGTAATGGGGCGTACTCATGATATGCACTTAGTCTGATGCGAATTAATGTCGCAGCATGTAAAATTGCATGACCCTATATAGAAATAGGAAGTTTTGTCCTCATTATTAATAGTGTAGCAATAAACTGGATGCGCTTAATCAGTTAATTAACAAAACTATTTTGTGTATGTACATGGGTAACAGGATGCTCAACAGCTATCCCAATTGACATACAATAATTATTAAGGTTTGAGACGTAAACTCACTAGCATTATCGAGTCTTTCTTGAATGTATAATCAGGAAATTGTGATTGTAATCTAATTATTTGAGTAAGAAATCTTACAAATGCCACATTGCGAATTGATAATAGACAAACGTGTAACTATCTACTAGAGGCATCAATCAATACCATAAAGTATCAAAATGGTCCACAAGTGAGTGAATAGGCCCACATATATCACCTTGAATACGTTCAAGAAATGTAAGTGATTTAGTTTTTATTTTATCTGGTGATGTCTCATGATTAATTTTCCAAGAAAACAAGCCTCACATAAAATTTTACTCATTTGAAGGATCTTCTGGCCCTTTAAAGTATGTTCATGTAATTTTTCAAAAATTCTTCGTATCATTATTAAAGCAGGATGACCTAAAAGGTCATACCACAAAGCTAATGTCTGAGAATCTTTTTTAACTAGCATATGTGACTCAATCACATTTATATATGTGTAATGCAATCCTGAGAAAATTTTGATAATTTTTCTAATATGTACTTCTTTCCTAATATATAAGTAGTAAGATGCATATACTTCATTTTTCCTTCAGTTACAGACTGAGTATCATATCCATGAAGACATTTGTCATTAAAACTCAAAAAATTTCTTTTGAACTTTGGTGAAACAAAGCATTTTTTTATGAAAAAATTTGTTCTATTTGGCAATATAAAGCTGGCTTGTATTGATATCAAGTTGTATAGCGTCTTTCCATTTATGAATTCAGCCTGTATTGTGTTTTACCATTTATGAAAAACTTTGGTCTACAGGACCAGATATTGTATTGATAATTATCTTTGTTAATTTTAAATTGGAAAAGTACATTTTATATTTGAGAATAGTGTGTGTTGTACCACTATTTTGTATGCAAATATCTCCAGTTTTGATTTTGACTTCATCATTAATATAATCCATATCAAGCTTCATGCAAAAATAAATCATTTGATGAGAGTAAAATTTCAAACATATTGTTATAAATGAAATATTGCATTCAAAAAATAATTTTGACAATTACAAATAGCAAAATATAGTAATACAATCAATATCTAGCTATCACCAATATACATAGAATTACGATGAGTTGAAGGATCAGTAAAATCATCAGTAAAATCTGAAGTATCAAGATGAGTAAGATCATCCATAGGATCATCATGTTCAGTGAAATTCACTTCCTTTTCGTCTCTTTCAAGGATGCCTTGTAAAGCTTACAAAGGTGCGTTGGTGTTAGACAGACTCGAGAACAGTGGCCTTTGGAACCACATTTATAACACGAATCTTTAAGATTCTGAAGAGAACTTTCATGAACATCTTTTTCTTTAACATGTCTTTTCACATGATGTTTCTTGTGGATCACGTTGTTTTGTGAAAAATTGTAATAACCACTTCAACCTTATGAAGTGTTATAATAACTACTTCGTCCGCAATGGATTTCTGACCGTTGGCCGGTCGACCGGGCGGTCGACCGACAGATCAATCTGGCTCCCAACGGCTAGTTTTTCTAGCCCTATAAATTGGGGTTTTTGGGGGCTGTTTTCTACAAGATTTTAAGTGGATTTTTACAACAGTTTTTCCTACTCTTTTAAGAGGTTTTCTCCACTTATATTAGAGCCAACATTTCCAATCAAAAGGAGAGTTTATCAAAAGTGTTTTCAAAGTGATTTTCTTGAGTTTTCGTCCACCATTCCATCTTTGTTTTTCTCACAAACACTTGAGCTATCTATTGATATATTCATCCTATAGGAGTGTTATTGTGAGAGTATTGTTGGTGATCAAAGTGTTTAGATCACCAAGAGTTCTTTCTTGTACTTTGAGGAGGTGGACGGTTGTGTTCGCGGTGTTTCGAGTTCGTGTGTGAACTCGGTGTTTGAGGTGCGGTCTCGGCGAGCTTGTGGGCTTGCGGTGTGTACGGGACTAGAGAGTCCAAGAGTTCTAGTGGGAACTCCTTGTAGGTGTTGCGGCACCGAGTGATCTGGTGGGATCGATTTTTAGTGGAAATTCTTCAAGTGTGAAGGCGGGGACGTAGAGCAAGTGTGCTCGAACCTCAAAATAAATATCTCGTGTTTGCGATTGCTCTCTCTATCTCTTACTTGTTTATATCTTGCATGCTTCTATTGCTTTCATCTTTAATTGCTAGATATATACATTTGTGCTCATATTGATATATGCTTGGGGATTGTTTGCTAACACTTGTATTTAACCAAGAGAGCCAACGCGGCATCTCAACTCTTATTTAGAGGAATCTTGAGGAGTTAGTCCAGAGCTCTTCACGGGGAATTCAGCTACACTCTTGTGTTATACGTGGTGTTTAGTGTAATAAGTTTTTAATTCCGCATTTAGTGACCATTAGATTAGCCATCACCTATTCACCCCCCTCTAGGTGATTTACAATTGGTATCAGAGCCAAGTGCTCTTGATTTGGGTCTTATAACCTAGAGTTAAAGATCCTCATTTTAGGCTAATCACAATATTTGTACACACACCATGGACTTCATGACACCTCCCACCTTTGACATCCTTAACATCCAAACTTGGAAGGTTAAGATGTCTTTGTACCTCAAAGGCCTAGGTATTCATGTTTATTTTGCCACTACTAGAGATTCCTATTGTTTAAATGGCAAAATTATTGAGGCTAATGCAAAAGCCATTCATGCTTTAAAAAGTACCCTAAATGATGAATATTTATCTAGGGTTTCTAACATTGATTCGGCTTTTGTAGTTTGGAACACAATTCTCTCCCTTGGCGAAAAAAAACAATACTATGCGGGGAGCGACTCGGATGTTGGAAGTGACGCTTCCAACTTGTGCTATATAGTCCAAGGGGATAACCCCCTTGAGTAACTACCGAATCCGAGGTAGAAGAGGATGTTGATATGTCTTATGATGAGCTTGAATTTTTTGTCAACAACTCTTAGAAAAATATGACATGCTTAGAAAAGATAACAAGAATATGAAAAATAAATTTGAATGCATGTTAAAAGAAAATGATTCTTTTAAAAATAAAATTGCATGCTTTGAAAAAGAAAATGAAAATTTGAAAAATGAGAATGTTTCCTTGCTTTCTAAATTAAATGATCTTTGTGAACGAAACACTATTTTGAAAAATAAAATTGTTTTGGTGGAAAAACAAAAGGAAGTTGCTTTGCAAGAAAACACTTCTTTAAAAAGAAAAATTGTTGAAAAAGAAAAAGAAAATGTTTCTAAAAAGATTAAGAAAAATGATTCTCATTCTCATCATGTTTTACATGCCACCATTGATAAAAGTGAGATTAAAAATTTGAAAAATAAAATTGATAGTTTGAGCTCAACTTTGAGCACATGTGCATTTAACCATAAAAGATTGGAGTCCTTGTTTTCAAAGAAACAAACTCCACATGTTCATGAACATTATTCACATCATGCATATTCACTATTTGCACGTCATGATCACACACATACACATATGCATCCTAAGGTGTACAAATGTACACATTGTAGCCGCAAAAGCCATTTAGCAAAATTTTGTTTTGATAAGATATATTATATTAATTTTGCTAATAAGAAAAATGTTTGGGTTCCTTACAAGACTAACCCCCAAGGACCCAAAAGAAAATGGGTACCAAAATTCCCCACCTTGTGTTTTTGATGTAGGTGAGGGCTCTCACAAAACGTGAGAGAGTTGGTGCCTTGATGGTGGATGCACATGGACATGATGGACTTACTTTTGATGCACCGCTATCAAGGAGATTTGGTGGGACAACCACCGTGTTTTTGGAGAATTAGAGCTTAGTTCTTTATTTTTGATAACTATCTCTAAACTCCTACTTTAGTTTACATGCTATTCATATATGATATTTTTAGCATGTTCATTTGTTTTGTGCTTCATGTGGTAGATACTTGTTTAAATGTAGTTTTTATCAAAACTTGGATGTATACTTGTACAAGTAGTGAGTAACAAATTGATTCATACATGTTTGCACTTCATTGTTCATTTGTACTCACTATATGCACATGTATAGCCTAGTTTTGATGATTCTCTCATTTACACTTGTTTTGCCTATTTTCATGTTTTACTTTATGTATATGTATTTTGTATTCAAATCTAATAAATATACATGTATACCCCATGAGTCATTTGCTTTCATGCAATTTACATTATGGACTCTTTTCATGTTTGGGATATGTATGCATATTGTTAGGATTGGATAAATCATACATATACCTAGAAGTTTAGTTTTTAAAAATAAATTTTCATGTTTTATTTGATAAAATGTTATTCATGTTTGTTTTTGAGCTTCATTGATTATCTTCATGAAAAATGCTAATTACATGATTTTTGTACACTCACACTTTATTTTGCTTATTCATGACTATGTTTCATGATCACTTCGAGCTTTATGGACCTTGAGTGTCGAATTTTCGTGTATTTAGTATGTTTCATGATACATATAATTTGGTTTCATGTTTTGAAGGATCTTTAACTAGTTTTTCAAAAATTACTTTTAACTAGTTATTGTTCTTCAATTGTTAGTTTATGAGTTATATACTTGATTTACATTGTTATTTTCAATTGGTATCTCAATTGATATTCATTTTGTATATACTCATATTATGTTTCCTATATTGTATGCTTCATAATTTCTATTAGTATTTTCATTCTCATACATATATATGTTTTATTTGTACTTGATTAAAAATTGGTTTACATATTTAAAGCACACAAATTGTTTATGCTAAGCTTAATTCAAATCTTTATTTTCAATTGATTTCTCAATGATATTTTAATAAGCTTATGCATTATTTTTAAAATTGATATTTTTATTGATATCAAAAATGTGCAATAATCTTCAATTGGTATCTATTGATTGCAATTGGTATCAAAATAATTTACAATAGCTTTCAATTGGTATCAATATGATTCTATTTTGATTAAATTTCAAAATTTGTAATGTTTATTTACAATTGCTTTACAAAATTGGTATCTTAAAATTTGATTAATTTACAAGTGGTACCTTTAAAAATTTTTAGTTTATATGATATCTTAAAATTTGATTACAAGATATCTCAAAATTTGTTTTATTAAGGAAAATTCAAAATTTTGTTTTAATATGAAATTTTGAAAATTAAAATGTTTTGATTTGTATTGCCTATATGAAAGGGGAGCTTAGCATCTCTTCTACATATAGATTCATGTTGAGTGTATCTTATATTGAGGAGCTTGACAACTCTTCTTTATGCGGTACACGTGTGTAGGGGGAGCTTCACATCTCCTCTTATGCATTACATATTATGCGTTATGTGAATTAGGGCTTGTCATCCCTCTTTCATGTAATGTATATATGTAGGGAAGTTAACTTAGCGTCTTCCTCTTCATGAATGTATATCGCATATATTTCTTTATTGGTTGATTTGATTTCACCTCTTTGTTGACACAAAGGGGGAGAATATTTTGTTTTTACTTTAACCCCTTTGTTGATGATTGACAAAAAGGGGGAGAAGCATTTGGTATATATGCATGTTTTCCTTACTTTATTTATAAAGGGGGAGAAGGATTTATGTTTATGCATATATGTTTTGTTTTGCAAATAGGAGAAAAAGAATTTGATGAGTTTTATGAGTTTTATGCTTGTTTATGCATATTTATCTCCTTATATTTGCATACATGTTTATTATGTGCTTCATTGCCATATTTATTGTTTATTGAGATGCATGAGTTAAGGGGGAGTTTCTTTGAAGCTTTAATTTAATCCATGCATATATAACTTCATGAGTTTTGTCATCATCAAAAAGGGAGAGATTGTTGGCCTAAAGGCCCATCACTCTAGTTTTGATGATGATCAACTCATGTAGTTATAGTACTAATGATCTTGTGTTTAATTAGTGACAGGTTCATGATCAAGATCTTAGTAGGTGTGTAGCTTCAACAAAGGATTTAAAGTCAAGTTTTAGAGCTAACACGGCTTGATTCAAGAGCTTGTGCATCAAGACCACATCAAGTACTCAAGAGGAGTCTAGCTCTTTGGATCGAGTTTGGACCAAGTCAAGAAGGAGAAGAAGACTTCAAGTGAAGACTTCAAGATCAAGACTTGAGTCTAGGTTTGTTTTTAATAAGATTTTGTTTTAGATAAAATGTAAAGGATAGAATAGTTGGTGGATTGCTCAAGTATACCATATACACACACACTCTTAATTTAGATAAATTTTTCATAAAAGAATTTTTATTTTAAAAAAATACAAAAGAGTTTTCTTTTTGAAAAATACTGGTTTGATTTTTGGAATTCAAAGTTTATATGTTTTAACCAAAACCAAATTTAGAGCTTAATGTCAAAAACATAGATATTTCACCATGTATGTGTAGTGGATCATATCCATACACTCTATGCTTTCAAAGTGTTTAAAATATCTTGTTTTTGTATTTGGAGAAGTTTTAGAAAAACCAATTTTGGAAAAATACAGTTTTCGTTTTTAACCAAAATTTCTAAGTTACAAAAATAGTTCAAATTATTTGTAACATGTCTTGATTTTGTTCAAGCATGTTTGATTATCAAAGTATAATGTTAAAACTATTTTTGTAGATTTTTCATGATTTTATGGGATTTTATTTGAGCCAAAATAATCAAGTTTTTCAATCCCAAAACTGTCCTGTCTGGCTTCTGCCAGTCGACCGGACCGGTCGACCGAGCTTGAAGTCGGTCGACCGGGTCGGTCGACTGACATGCACAGAACGTGCACGCCAGGATTGCTGGAGGGCCGGTCGACCGACCCGGTCGACCGCAGAGAGCTCTGCTCTCTGGAAAGCCCCGGTCGACCGGGCCGGTCGACCGGCAGAGAGATCTGCTCTCTGTTCCAGGGCCACGGTCGACCGCTGGCACAACGGTCAGATTTTTGACCGTTGGCCGGTCGACCGGGCGGTCGACCGACAGGCCAATCTGGCTCCCAACGGCTAGTTTTTCTAGCCATATAAAGTGGGGTTTTTGGGGGCTGTTTTCTATAAGATTTTAAGTGGATTTTTACAACAGTTTTTCCTACTCTTTTAAGAGGTTTTCTCCACTTATATTAGAGCCAATATTTCCAATCAAAAGGAGAGTTTATCAAGAGTGTTTTCAAAGTGATTTTCTTGAGTTTTCCTCCACCATTCCATCTTTGTTTTTCTCACAAACACTTGAGCTATCCATTGATATATTCATCCTATAGGAGTGTTATTGTGAGAGTATTTGTTGGTGATCAAAGTGTTTAGATCACCAAGAGTTCTTTCTTGTACTTTGAGGAGGCGGACGGTTGTGTTCGCGGTGTTTCGAGTTCGTGTGTGAACTCGGTGTTTGAGGTGCGGCCTCGGCGAGCTTGTGGGCTTGCGGTGTGTATGGGACTAGAGAGTCCAAGAGTTCTAGTGGGAACTCCTTGTAGGTGTTGCGGCACCGAGTGATCCGGTGGGATCGGTTTTTAGTGGAAATCCTTCAAGTGTGAAGGCGGGGACGTAGAGCAAGTGTGCTCGAACCTCGAAACAAATATCCCGTGTTTGCGATTGCTCTCTCTCTATCTCTTGCTTGTTTATATCTTGCATGCTTCTATTGCTTTCATCTTTAATTGCTAGATATATACATTTGTGCTCATATTGATATATGCTTGGGGATTGTTTGCTAACACTTATATTTAACCAAGAGAGCCAACGCGGCACCTCAACTCTTATTTAGAGGAATCTTGAGGAGTTAGTCCAGAGCCCTTCACGGGGAATTCGGCTACACCCTTATGTTATACGTGGTGTTTAGTGTAATAAGTTTTTAATTCCGCATTTAGTGACCATTAGATTAGTCATCACCTATTCACCCCCCTTCTAGATGATTTACAAAAATATATTATGATAGAAAGAGATTCATACCCAGCATATATTCCCAGTCTTCTTTGAGGACCCATCTTTGTACATTGTGGTGGAACAATCGTTACATATACCGCACAACTAAAAATTCTGAGATGAAAAATATTTAGTTCTTGACCAAATGCTAATTGTAATGGGGCGTACTCATGAAATGCACTTAATCTGATGCGAATTAATGCCGCAGCATGTAAAATTGTATGACCCTATATAGAAATAGGAAGTTTTGTCCTCATTATTAATAGTGTAGCAATAAACTGGATGCGCATAATCAGTTATTTAACCAAACTATTTTGTGTATGTACATGGGCAACAGGATGCTCAACAGCTATCCCAATTGACATACAATGATCATTAAAGGTTTGAGACGTAAACTCACCAGCATTATCGAGTCTTTCTTGATTGTATAATCAGGAAATTGTGATTGTAATCTAATTATCTGAGTAAGAAATCTTACAAATGCCACATTGCGAGTTGATAATAGACAAACGTGTAACTATCTACTAGAGGCATCAATCAATACCATAAAGTATCAAAATGGTCCACAAGTGAGTGAATAGGCCCACATATATCACCTTGAATACGTTCAAGAAATGTAAATGATTTAGTTTTTATTTTATCTGGTGATGGTCTCATGATTAATTTTCCAAGAAAACAAGCCTCACATAAAATTTTACTCATTTGAAGGATCTTCTGGCCCTTCAAAGTATGTTCAAGTAATTTTTCAATAATTCTTCTCATCATTATTAAAGCAGGATGACTTAAACGGTCATACCACAAAGTTAATGTCTGAGAATCTTTTTTAACTAGCATATGTGACTCAATCACATTTATATATGTGTAATGCAATCCTGAGAAAAATTTTGGTAATTTTTCTAATATTTACTTCTTTCCTAATATATAAGTAGTAAGATACATATACTTCATTTTTCCTTCAGTTACAGACTGAGTATCATATCCATGAAGACATTTGTCATTAAAACTCAATAAATTTCTTTTGAACTTTGGTGAAAACAAAGCATTTTTTATGAAAAAATTTGTTCTATTTGGCAATATAAAGCTGGCTTGTGTTGATATCAAGTTGTATAGCGTCTTTCCATTTATGAATTCAGCGTGTATTGTGTTTTACCATTTATGAAAAATTTTGGTCTACAGGACCTGATATTGTATTAATAATTATCTTTGTTAATTTAAATTGGAAAAGTACCTTTTATATTTGAGAATTGTGTGTGTTGTACCACTATTTTGTATGCAAATATCTCCAGTTTTGATTTTGACTTCATCATTAATATAATACATATCAAGCTTCATGCAAAAATAAATCATTTGATGCGAGTAAAATTTCAAACATATTGTTATAAATGAAATATTACATTCAAAAATAATTTTGACAATTACAAATAGCAAAATATAGTAATACAATCAAAATCTAGCTATCACCAATATACATAGAATTACATTTAGTTGAAGGATCAGTGAAATCATCAGTATAATCTGAAGTATCAAGATGAGTAAAATCATCCATAGGATCATCATGTTCAATGAAATTCACTTCCTTTTCGTTCTCTTTCAAGGATACCTTGTAAAGCTTACAAAGGTGCACTGGTGTTGGACAGACTCGAGACCAGTGCCCTTTGGAACCACATTTATAACACGAATCTTTAAGATTCTAGAGAGAAGTTTCACGAACATCTTTTTCTTTAACATGTCTTTTCACATGATGCTTCTTGTGGATCACGTTATTTTGTGAAAGATTGTAATAACCACTTCAACCTTATGAAGTGTTGTAATAACTACCACGGCCACGACCACGGCCACGACCGCGATTATATGCTCATCTATAATTTTAAAAAATATAGCATTTGCTTCTAAAAATGTTACTGAACCAATAGGACGAGACTGATGATTTTTTATCAAAAGTTTATTGTTCTTCTCTGCCACAAGAAAAGATGGAATTAGTTAAGAATATTTTTTAAAAACACGCAACCGATATTGTTGTTGCAGTATTATATTATATGCATGAATGTGGGATAAGTTTTTTCCAGCATTTCTTCATCTCTGATATCCATCCCACAGAATTTCAATTGAGATACTATTCTGAACATTATAAAGTTATAATCACTGACTTTCTTGAAATCTTGAAAATGCAAAGCGTTCATTCATCACGTGTGACAGGAAGCATAATTTTCTTTTTGATAATCAAATCTTTCCTTGAGATTTTTTTTTATAAGATACTTGTGTTTCTTATTGTGAGATATTCATATTTTAAGAACTCGTCAAGATGTCTACGCATAAAAATCGTCGTTTTTACTATCTTGTGACGACGTAGAGTTCATCACTTTTTCCTTATCTTGTGACGACATAGAGTTCATCTCTTTTGTTGTCTCAATAAGACCAATTTACTAAATGTATTTCTATGTCAATGACCTAATACATATAATTCCTTCCCATGATATCAAGTAAAATGAACTCAAGCTTAGAAAGGCTTGACATGGTGATAAGTATAACAAAATATGCAAATAATTAGAATCACAATATTTTTATTTCACAACAAAATAGTAAAACTTACACTTAGTCATAATAGCAGTAAATAAAAGAGGGAAGATGAATATTAAGAGTAAAAGGTTCAATTGAAAATCACTTGGAGACATATCTCCAATAAAAAGATAATAATATTAATGATGATGACAACAATAACAAATTTCAAAAATAGACTAAGCATCTTGTGAAAATTTTGACTGAAAAGCTTGTGGAGATGATAAAAAAAATTTTAGAATGAAGAGAGATTGAGAAGTAAGTTATGATATTTAAAATTCACCAACTTATAGAGTAAAAACCAGCCGTTTATAGCTGTTGAGAGGGAGAAAAAACAATTTGACTTTAATACAATTAAATGTTATATTAAAAAGAATGGTAAAATAAATGCATAATAGTGCATATATTTATGAGGTATAATATATGCAAACTACTCTACTTGGTGTGTATTTTACAGATATAATCAATGAAACAATAAATACTGAAATAAATATTGACACACCATGCTACTCGGTAAATCTTTCAGTGGGTGTTTATACAGATATAAATAGCAGAGAAATAAAATATATAATATTGGTGCTTGAGGTTTATTCCACTCAAGTATCAATTGAGAGATTAGTAAAGATGATAACAAGAAATACTATTAGCTTGCCATAATCACATCACATTACTAAAAATAGGTGGCAGAGCCTCCTTTCATATATAGCAGTGGTGTTATATGGGTATAATGCGTATAATAATCTAGCTTTTTGTAATCACATCACATTAGTATAAATTGGTGATAGAGCCTCCTTTCATATATAGTAGTGATGTTATACGAGTATTATGAGTAAAATAACTTGCCTTTTTATCTTGAGATAGTAGAGGTAGAGGTTGAGACTTGTGACAAGACTTCTTCTTGAGTTAATGGTGGTAGAGGCTCGTGACAAGACTTTTACCTTGAGTTAATGGATATAGAGACTTTTGATAAAACTTTTTTCATGAGCTGATAGAGGTAGAGACTGGTGACAGAACTAGAGCTTGTGCTGATAACGTGCTGTGAAACCAAAGAAACTATAACACTGAGACAATGAATTCTAGAGAGAATAGAAGGAGAAATTCTTATTGATTTCTGAAGTGTACATTGAAATAAATTAGGAAAAGCCTATTTATAGAACAAATTTTGGGGTACTATTCAGTCACTATTTGCATCTGGCGTCATCGCATAGTAATATCATTACTCCTGTATAGTAAAGTGGGCATCCATCATTTCATAACACCTCTTTATTTTTCTATTCTCCAGTTAAATAACCAACAAAAAGTATTAGTGGTTCGTGACCACAAGTAAAATGGATATCACTTTTTGATAAATAATAAATAAAATATTTTCTGAAAATTATCTATATATAAATGCAAAGTAAAAATTATTACTTTTAATGTTTAGTTTGATGGAAGTGTGAGGAAAAGTGTTGGCCCAGAGGCCCATCACTCTAGTTTTGATGATGATTAACTCAAATAGTTATAGTTTATTAATAATCTTGTGTTTAAATAGTTTCAGTGATTGACCAAGATATTAGTAGGTGATTAGCTTCAACAAAAAGTTTTGGAGCTTTCACATGTTGATTCAAGAGCTCGAGCATCAAGATCGCATCTAGTGCCTGGTTGGACAAACTCATTGGATCGCGTTTGGATCGAATCGGCTTGGAGATAAGAAGACTTCAGTTTGTGTTTAGTTTAGTTTATGTTGAGATCTTGTGTAAAGGTAGATAGTGTTGATATGCTCAAGTTCACATACACACACAAGTTTTAAGTTTATTGGTTTTGGTTTTCGGTTTAACCGGTTTTGGATTTCATGTCAAAAACATAGATATACATATATATCTTATATGTATATTAGATTCTATCTATATACAATATGCTTCAAAGTTGTTTCAATATCATGTTTTTGTATTTACATGAGTTTTGGAGAAAACGGCTTTTCCATTTCAAAAATTCAAGTTTTGGAAAATACCGATATTTGTTTAAAGCCTAATTTCAATATCACAAAAATGGTTCAAGTAGTTTATAATATGTGTTGAATTTTTATCACACATATTTGTATTTCAAAGATCTTATAAGAACTTATTTTTGTAAAATTTATGTGATTTATGGGATTTAATTGAAATTAAAAACACCAAGTTTTAATCCCTAAAACATTGTTTGACCTGGCCTTCTGCTGGTCAACCTAGGCAGAAGTCGGTGGACCGATCCAATCGATCGATGTGCACAAACGTGCACAGGCCGTTTAGGCTGGAGGGCCGATCGACCGACCCGATCGACTACCGAGAGCTCTGCTCTCTGGATCTCGCCCCGGTCGACCGGGCGGTCAACTGGTAAATAGCTCAGCTCTTTGTATCCATGCCTCGGTCGACCGGTGGCTCAACGATCAGAAAAATGACCGTTAGCCGGTCGACCGGGCGGTCGACCGGAAGGGCAATTTTGCTCTTTCCAGACTGCCAACGGGCAGATTTTTGAGGGGTTATAAATAGCCCCCCTCTTGAGTTGTTTTCACCAAGATTTGAGAAGAGAAAAATTTCTATCTTTCAAGTATTTTTCAGCAAGAGTTTTTGTGGTTAAAATATTTATATTTATTTATTTTTAAAGTGTTGGAAAATTGAAAGAAAAGAGAGTCTTTTGGAATTGGTTTTTTATCTTGATTTCAATATTTATTTGGAGATTTTCTTAAGTGTTTTTCTTTATTTCAAACACTTTATTTTCTCACACTTGAGCTATCTATCTATTAGGATCTTTGTTTTGGTGAGAAAATTGGTTTGTGGTTTAATGAGACCACAAAGAATTGTAAACCTTCTTTTATTTGGGTTTGTTGTTATCCCTCTTTTGTAGAGGTGATTGTGAAGGTGATTTGGGTTTGTTAGTATCCCTCTAAGGGCCTGTTTGGTTGTCGTAACTGGCCGTAATTCGTAAGTGGTAATTGGTAAAGTCTTTTACAGTGGTAAATGAGTTACATGCTTGTAAGTTTTATGGTGTTTGGTTGGTAATATAAAGTTGTAAGTAGAAAAGTGTACTGTGTTTTACGGTGTTTGGTTGTCGTAATGTGTAAGTCGTAAGTGAAAAAGTTAACCACAAAATTAACTATTTGGTGATTTAAAAAGTTATAATATTGCAAATAAATATTAAAAATGCTAAATATTAAAAAATTTAATATTAACATAAAAAAATAATACAAATTTGCATGACCACAAAATTTACTGTAACTGGGCTGTAAGTGAGTGGTAATTGGGTTGCAAGTGAGTGGTAACTGGGTTGTGTAATTCTTTTACGAATTACGGTCCAAACAAACGTCGCAGTTGTAATTGGGCTCTAAGTCATTTACGAATTACAGACTTTTACGCGAAACAAACGGCCCCTAAGTGTAGAGGTGATTGAGGTTGTTGTTTGGCTTTGAGTCTTATCTCTCTAGTGTGAGGTGATTGTTGTTTGGCTAAGTGCCCATCCCTCTAAGTGTAGAGGTGATGTTGTTGTGCCTTGCCTCTTATGTAGAGGTTGTGTTTGTTGGAGAGAAGAGTTGTGTACTCTAAGTTTGTATTACCCAAATCCTCAGTGGAGGTTCCCTGTGTGGGAAGTCTACGCATTAGTGAAAATCTTTCTGTGTGAAGGCGGGAACGTAGAGCAGTGGCTCGAACATCAAAACATATCTTTGTGTTTGCGATTGATCCACTATCTCTAAACTCTCTCTTATTTTATACCTCGCATTAATTCATATTATTCATATCATTTATATGCTTGGTATTGTTTGTGTGCCTCACTTGTGTTGAACCAAGAGAGCTTTACATAGCACCTCAACTCTTATTTAGAGGAATTTAGAGGGGATAGTTCAAAGCCCTTCACCGGGAATTCGGCTACACTCTTTGGTTACAATAAGTGTGTTGCAATTTGTTTTTAATTCCACATCATTTATCATTAGATTAGCCATACACCTATGTTGGCCCAAAGGCCATTATCCCGGTTATTTTGATGATAGCAAAACGTATTTAGTTATGTATTTAATAATCTTGTTTTAAAGTATTTCAGGCTCAAGAAACAGATTTTGACGACTCCGCTAAAAGACTCACAAATTTGGAGCTCGCCCAACATTTGCATTCCCAAGCTAAAGCACATAGGAAGCTTCGGAATTTGCGTTGAAGAAAAGTTCAAGAAGAAGATCAAGACTTGCTAAAGAATCCAAGATTTGTACTTTGTTTATTTTCATTTTAGAATATTTTGTCAAAACTAAATAGTAGAAGTAGAGATATGGGATATCACACACACACATTTTCTAGAGTGGTTTATGGCTTCAAAATAATTTCTATTTCTATTTCCAAACTCAGTTTTAGTTGAACATATCTATTTTGGAAATACGATTTTAGAGAGACTAGTTTTTGGGAAAAACATTTCATTGAAAATCAAGTTTTTATCAAAAGAATTTTTACCAAGTATTTTACCTTGATAGTAGTATGACACATGCTCATACTCTATGATTTTTCAAGACCAAAACATTTTATCCAAGACCCAAACCAAAATCCAAAATTGTCCAGGTCTGTGAATTCTGATTTTTCAGAAATTCACAGTGACCGGTCGACCGGCAGTCGACCGGCACTCGACCGACATGCACAATTGTGCATGTGCGTATCAGTCGACCGGAGGTCGACCGATACTCGACCGACCCCAACCTGCTGCTCTCTGGAAATTGCCAGTCGACCGACCCGGTCGACCGGTGAGCCCCAACGGTCGGATTTTTGACCGTTGGCGGTCGACCGACCCGGTCGACCGGTAGTCTGTCAAAAATTCTGACAGACTCAACAGCTATTTTTTTCTGACTTTTTGACTTTTGGGATTTGTCTCCAATGAATCTCTTGAGCAGTTTTTGACCCCTATAAATAGGTGGTCACTTCATATGATATGACTAATGATTTTAGAGCTATCAAGTGCAATTTTACAAAAGTTTCAAAGATTTCCAAAGTTTTCAAAAGAAAAGATTTTTCTCTCCAAAGCCTAAATTTCCATCACCTTTCTTGGAGCCTATTCCTCTACTTCTCTCTAGTTTTGCACTACACAATCCCATACTCTAAGTCTATTATTTGGTTCTAGGATTGTGCTTAGTGAGCTTTTGTAAAAGTGATCAAGTGTGATCACTTCCTTTGTAATTGAGTGAAGTTGTAGAGGCATCGGCCTCAAGGCGAGCTAGTGTGCTCAAGGTGGTGAAGTGTCATCACGGGAGACGGACAAGTGTTGTCCTTGTATTGTTGATCCGGTGGGATCCTCAATAGTGGAAATCCTTCAAGTGTGAAGGCGGGGACGTAGAGCGTGGCTCGAACCTCGGAAACATATCGGCGTGTTTGCGTTTGCTCAAATTTCTCTAACTCTATCTCTTTTATTACTTGCAATTTTACATTGTCTTTTACTTGCAAGAAATATTGTATTGTGATAATTGTTTAGAGTTAATTTTTAAATTCCGCTTAATTGCCATTATCATATAGCCATCACCTATTCACCCCCCCTCTAGGTGATTTCAATTGGTATCAGAGCCTAACCCTACAACTTAGGTCTCACAACCTTAGGGAGATCCATACATTTGGCTATATTCATTTGTTGTATTTTATTTTGTGCATCTTATATATTGTGCATTCATGGCATCCATGGACTTTTCTAGCATAAAATCCCCTCCCAAATTTGATGGGTTGAACTTTCCTATTTGGAAAGTCAAGATGAACTTGTTTTTGAAATCCTTAGGTGTTAGGGTAGCTAGGGCCATTACCAAAGAATTCATTGAACCAACTAGTGATGAGAGCACATGGTCCGAGGATACCACCAAAGACTATGAAGCAAATGCTAGGGCACAATATGCATTAACACAAGCACTTAATGAAGATGACCTTGCACGCATCATTAATTGTAAATCGGCATATGAAGTTTGGAACATGCTTATTGTGACTCATGAGGGAACGTCACAAGTCAAGAGAGCAAAAGTTGACTTGTTACGTTCTCAATATGAGAATTTTTACATGATTGATAATGAGAGCATTGATGACATGCTCACTCGCTTTACAAAAATAACAAATGCTCTTTCTTCCTTAGGCGACAAGATTGACAACGATCAAAAGATAAGGAAGGTGATTCGAGCTCTTCCCAAAGCTTGGGAAGTCAAGGCGACAACCCTCAAAGAGCTAAATGACAAAGAGGAGATGGACTTCTCCGGCTTCATCGGCAATCTCAAAACACATGAGATGGAGATGAAGGTTCGAGAAGAAAGGGAGGCTCCAAAGAAGAAATCAATAGCCTTCAAAGCCGCTCCAACCATTCAAGACGAGGATGATTCATCGGACGAGTGCGATGAAGACTTCGCCATGCTCATCCGGAAGGTGGGCAAGATGTTCTACAAAAAGGGAAGACAAAGCAATTTCCGGCGAGGGAAACCTCAAGGGAGATTTGAAAGAAAAAGAGAGGAGCCCGGTCCTTGCTTTCATTGCAAGAAGATCGGTCACCTCATTGCCGATTGCCCCGCTCTACAAGCGACCACATCCAAGAACGGGCAAAGAAAGAAGAAGGCCATGGTGGCTACTTGGGATGACACGGAGTCGGAATCCGAAGAGGAAGTCGACGCCGCGCACATGTGTTTCATGGCACATGGGGAGGATGCACCAAAGGTAACTCTAGAAAACTCTTTAGATGAGGATGAGTTAACTATGGATGAACTTGCACAATTTTTGAAGAATTGCAAAATAGGTATGAAATTTCCCAATCTCAAAATAAGAAATTAAAAGAGAAAATGAAGCTTTAAAACATAAAGTTGAAATAGTTGTTAAAGAAAAGGATGTTTTATCTAGCTCTTTTGGAAAATTGAAAAATGATTTTGATAAATATAAACTTGCAAATAAGGGTAAAACCACCATAGTTTCAATAGATAAAAATGATTTTGTTGAGATCCAAAAGCGTGTTGATGCTTTGGACTCCACACTTAAAAATTGTGCATTTGATTTGAAAAAGATAGCTTCTAAATTTCCTAAGGGAACACCCCAAGGGAAACATGCACAACATGCTCATACACATGCACGGAAACATGCTCACACTCACAAGCATGCATACATGTATGGAAATGGTAGAATTTATGTTTGCACTCATTGTGGCCGCAAAGGCCATTTAGAAAAATTTTGCTATGCTAAGAATAATGTTAAGAATAAATATGTTTGGGTTCGCCCCGGTACTAACCCTAAAGGACCCTCAAAGATTTGGGTACCAAAAGATCCTCCAAATGTAGGTGACACAGGTGGATCTACTTCCTCCAAGACTTAGGGGGAGACGGTGCCCGGGTGGTAGATGCAACTAAGCTCAAAGTTCAAATCTAGCTTGCATCGCTATCGTGGAGGCACCTATTTTTGGAGACTACCCGTAAATTGGTAACATCTCCATTTAAGAACTTTTAATTTTGTATATACAATTGTTGTAGGATTGCTAGTTTAGTTTTATGCTTCATTGATACATGACTAGTATAAACTTGCAACTCTAACATGATTGTATATGCCATGTTCAATTTTGATTTCTTTTTGACATGTATACATATGTATAGAATTGTTAGTTTGTTTTTGTTCATTATTGATACATGCTTATATAGAACTACCTTTCTATCATGTTGTGTACATGCCTTGTATTAATTTTCATATCTTGTATTGTTATGCCTTATGTCATACTTGTCCACATGTCCAATTTTTGTGTATCTATATGTATAGTTTAGAGTTTGTGATTATATACTTGTATACATATAGACCTATTTTCATAAATAAAATAAAACCTTTTGAAAATTTTCATAGTTGAGCAAATACCTTAAAGATGGCAATTGCGCACCTCAACTCATTCAAGAGGAATCAAGAGGATGAAGTTCAGAACCCGTCACTGGGTATTCGGCTTCAACATCTTTATATCTTTGTTTAAATATGTAAAACAAAATTAAATCATTTTGTGTGAAGTTTTGTTGATATGATCACTAAATGAAGATTTAAAAATAATTGTTATATCCCTGTATGTTATTATATAACATAATTTTATTTTAATTTTTATTTAAAATTTTTTTTTTTTGGTCAGTATCTGGTAGCAGAATTTTCAGACTTACCGGTCGACCGGCCCCTAACCCCAGTCGACCGGCTCTGTCTGAAGAAAAATTTTGTATTTTTTTTTGTGCTACCGGTCGACTGTTGGTATAGGACCAGTCGACCGATCTGGATGCAGAACTCTCTGTATCTTTTCGGTCGACCGGTCCCTCAATCCCAGTCGACCGATAGTCGTATTCTGGCGTATATCTGGACCTTTCCTTCACTGTTTCGCTCATTCTCTCTTCTCTCTCACAGCGACCCGCAGGAACTCCTCCCCTCCAAAATTTCTAACTTCAAATCCGCTCACTTGATCTCAAATTCCTTCAAAACCCATTTCATACTCCTCATTTCTAATTCGGATCTTCAATCTCAAGCCGATCCGTCCGTCAGATTCTCAGAATTTCTGGATTTTCAAGCTAGGGTTTCAGATTTTTCCAAAGGTAAAAATTTCGAATTTTTCACTTGTTCTTCCTTTCTAGCTTAGATATATCACTTCTTTTGTCTTCATATTAGGTTGATTAATCATCTAGATCGTGCCTTTACCTATAAAAACCCTAAAAATTTGATTTTTGTCATGGCTCCTAAAAGACATCGTTCTGAGAAGGGAAAGGGCATTGCCCAATCCTCATCTCAAGCCCCTAGGACTGATCCTGTGTTCCGTAACGATCTTGCCTCTGATCGTTACACACATTTAGCCCCTAGGAATACTATTTCGGGTAGATATGTGGCTATCCAAGACTTTGAATATCTAGATATCCCCCACATACTCCGTGCTAACAATCTTGTGGATTTTCTCTCCATCCGGGAGAAGGTTTACACATCTTTGGTTCCCTATTTCTATGCCAATTTTGAATTTAGTGGGAACCGGATTATTTCCCGTGTGATGGGTAGGGACATAAACATTTCCCTAGGTCAATTTGCTAGAATTCTTCATCTTTCCACTGATGGAATAGATGTTTACTCTTATGACCTACATGATTTTCCTGAATATCCGGAGGGTGAGTCTTCACTCACCGCATCCACTCTTCTTCACCGGGATGACAATCCCGATCTAGTGAGGAATGAGATTGTGAGTCAGTATTCCCTCCAATCTCAGGTCCTTGCTAAGATTATCTTTCATAATATCGTGCCTAAATCCGGTGAATTTAGCCATGCTCGAGGTCCTGTTCCCTTGATTATCTATTGCCTCCTTAAAGGCATTAGGATAAATTTCCCTCGAGTGATCGCTTCTCACATGAGTGGTGATCAGATTCGTACTGCTGGTAGGAGTCTGCCTTACGGCATGCTCATTACCCATCTGCTTAGGGCTTTAGACTTCGATCTTTCTGGTCAAGCCTCTTCAAAACCCTCTTCTGATATCAACACTGCTGCCTTGAAGATGATGGAAGCTCAGTTGCGTCGACACGCAGCTGTGCAACCACCACCTGTTCCTGCAGCTGATCCAGCTCCAGCTCCACCTCTTGTTCCTGAGTTTCAGGGTGCTTCTGCTTCTGAGGTCCGCTCAATGATCGAGGCTCATCAGGCCTGGGTCGGAGAGCAAGTCTCTGCACTTCGTACAGATATGGCTGCTCGTGATGCTTCTCTTCGGGCAGATATGGAGGCTCGTGCTGCTATGGATGCTGCTTTTCGGGCGGAGGTCCGTAACGACTTGTCCTATATGGCTGAATCCATGAGATTTGTGGATGTTCAGTTCCAGTCTTTGTTCACAAAAATGGACATAGTCGTTCCTGATGGGACTCCGGGTGCTCGTCGTCTCCCCGCTGCTGGTCCTCCTTTTCCTCCCAGAGCTCGCGTCTCTGTTCCATCACCGCGCCCCAGAGTTGATGCCGTGGATACAGAGGAGGTAGATTCCTCTTCTTCCTCAGATGATGGTGATGACCAGACGATGGCCGAGGGCTCTGATGATGACGAGGAGGAGGATGACGAGGCGACTGAGTGATGCTGCTGTTGAGTGACCTCCCCTTTATTGATGATGTCAAAAAGGGGGAGAGACATTTGGAGAGAGAGATATTTTGTTATGACTCTTTTGATATTTTGTTATGTACTTGACTTATTTTGTTGTGTTGGACACCTTTTATTCTTGTGTTGTGGACATGTATTGTTTGTGTTATGTATTTATGTCATGTTGAGACTCATTTCCTTTTATCTATGATATGACTTGTGTAGTTGAGATTTTTCTATGGGCATGGATATATGATGTTTATGATTTAGCGATTGTGATAATATGCCTGAGTATGATTTTTATATATGCATATGTTGAGGGGGAGCTTCATTTGAAGACTCTACCCAAAATATTTTGTGATAACTACATATGTTTTGCCATCATCAAAAAGGGGGAGATTGTTGGCCCAAAGGCCATTATCCCGGTTATTTTGATGATAGCAAAACGTATTTAGTTATGTATTTAATAATCTTGTTTTAAAGTATTTCAGGCTCAAGAAACAGATTTTGACGACTCCGCTAAAAGACTCACAAATTTGGAGCTCACCCAACATTTGCATTCCCAAGCTAAAGCACATAGGAAGCTTCGGAATTTGCGTTGAAGAAAAGTTCAAGAAGAAGATCAAGACTTGCTAAAGAATCCAAGATTTGTACTTTGTTTATTTTCATTTTAGAATATTTTGTCAAAACTAAATAGTAGAAGTAGAGATATGGGATATCACACACACACATTTTCTAGAGTGGTTTATGGCTTCAAAATAATTTCTATTTCTATTTCCAAACTCAGTTTTAGTTGAACATATCTATTTTGGAAATACGATTTTAGAGAGACTAGTTTTTGGGAAAAACATTTCATTGAAAATCAAGTTTTTATCAAAAGAATTTTTACCAAGTATTTTACCTTGATAGTAGTATGACACATGCTCATACTCTATGATTTTTCAAGACCAAAACATTTTATCCAAGACCCAAAACCAAAATCCAAAATTGTCCAGGTCTGTGAATTCTGATTTTTCAGAAATTCACAGTGACCGGTCGACCGGCAGTCGACCGGCACTCGACCGACATGCACAATTGTGCATGTGCGTATCAGTCGACCGGAGGTCGACCGATACTCGACCGACCCCAACCTGCTGCTCTCTGGAAATTGCCAGTCGACCGACCCGGTCGACCGGTGAGCCCCAACGGTCGGATTTTTGACCGTTGGCGGTCGACCGACCCGGTCGACCGGTAGTCTGTCAAAAATTCTGACAGACTCAACAGCTATTTTTTTCTGACTTTTTGACTTTTGGGATTTGTCTCCAACGAATCTCTTGAGCAGTTTTTGACCCCTATAAATAGGTGGTCACTTCATATGATATGACTAATGATTTTAGAGCTATCAAGTGCAATTTTACAAAAGTTTCAAAGATTTCCAAAGTTTTCAAAAGAAAAGATTTTTCTCTCCAAAGCCTAAATTTCCATCACCTTTCTTGGAGCCTATTCCTCTACTTCTCTCTAGTTTTGCACTACACAATCCCATACTCTAAGTCTATTATTTGGTTCTAGGATTGTGCTTAGTGAGCTTTTGTAAAAGTGATCAAGTGTGATCACTTCCTTTGTAATTGAGTGAAGTTGTAGAGGCATCGGCCTCAAGGCGAGCTAGTGTGCTCAAGGTGGTGAAGTGTCATCACGGGAGACGGACAAGTGTTGTCCTTGTATTGTTGATCCGGTGGGATCCTCAATAGTGGAAATCCTTCAAGTGTGAAGGCGGGGACGTAGAGCGTGGCTCGAACCTCGGAAACATATCGGCGTGTTTGCGTTTGCTCAAATTTCTCTAACTCTATCTCTTTTATTACTTGCAATTTTACATTGTCTTTTACTTGCAAGAAATATTGTATTGTGATAATTGTTTAGAGTTAATTTTTAAATTCCGCTTAATTGCCATTATCATATAGCCATCACCTATTCACCCCCCCTCTAGGTGATTTCAACCTATTCATCCCCTTCTAGGTGTACTTTCAAAAAGTTGTAGGTGAAAAATGAGAATGGGAAATGTGAAAGTGTAGAGGGAAATTGAGATTTGTGCAATTCTCATTTTCAATTTGGTGTAGTGTGAAAGTGTAAGTGAAAAAGTATATTATATTTTCTGATGTTTGGTTAGTAATGTGAAAGTGGAAGTGAAATAATTGACCACAAAGTTGACCATAAAATAATATTAAATTAAAAATTAATTCAGAAGTGACGTTTTGAAACTGTAATTGGACTGCACATGAAATTTACATGACATCAAAATTAACAGTTTTGAGCTATAACTTATTACAAGTGAAATTTATATGACCACAAAATTAACTGTAACACCTGAAAGTAAGAAAATAGTAGTGTAAAAAAGAAGTGTAAAAAGGAAAAGAAAATGAGTTTTTCCATTTTCCATTTTTGATTCAAAACAAACAAGAGAAGTGGGAAATGAGTTTTCCAACTTCCTCACTTCCCTATAGAATGTGTTTGGATTCATTAAAGTGGGAGAAAACTGGGAAGCAAGAAAATTCATTTTCCACTTCCTTGTTTGTTTTGAACCTTAAATGGGAAATGAGAAAACCCCTTTTCTCCCTTTTCCCTTTCACACCTCTCTTTTATACTATCATTTTCTCACTTCCAGGGTGCTACAGTTAATTTTATGGTCATGTAAATCTCACTTGTAATAAGTTATAACTTAATGCATTAAATTTTGATGTCATGTAAATCCCACGTGCAATCTAATTACAATTTAAAAACGTCACTCCAGAAATAATATTTAATTTAATATTATTTTATGGACAACTTTGTGGTCAATTTTTTCACTTTCACTTCCACTTCCACATTACTAATCAAATATCAAAAAACATAATATATTTTTTCATTTATACTTTCACATTATAATCAAACACCAAAAAAATTATTTTCACAAATCTCAATTTCTCTTTATATTTTCTCATTTTCCACTCTCACTTATTATTTCCTCCTACTTTCATACTAGGGCTGTTTGGATTCAAGGAATTGGGTGAGAGTGAGGAAGTGGGAAGTGTCTTTTCTCATTTCCGCTGTTCATCCAAACACCGGAAAAAGAAAATGGAAAAAGTTCTTTTCCTTCTCTCTTTTCTCTTTTACACAACGTTTTCCTCACTTTCAGAGTGCTACAGTTAATTTTGTGGTCATGTAAATCTCATTTGTAATAAGTAGTAGCACAAAACAGTTAATTTTTTGCTCATGTAAATCTCACTTGCATTCTAATTACAGTCTAATTTTTATTTTCTTAATTAATTTTTAATTTAATATTATTTTGCGGTCAACTTTGTAGTCAACTTTCCACTTTCACTTCCACATTACCATCCAAACACCGGAAAAGGCATAACATTTTCCAAATCACACTTCCCAAAAACATCCAAAACCCAGAAAACTTACTAATCAATTCCCAAGTTCCAAAGGGAACTATTATCACTTCCTCACTTCTTCACTTCCTCACTTCCACCCTTAACCAAACAGGCCCACTTGCATTTGCGTACTGCAGTGTTGGGTAATTACTGAAAATACTACTCAAATATAGGAGTACTTTCCAAAATTGAAGGAGGAGGGCCCACTACAATTAGTTAATATTTCACCAAAGCACTCTTAATCATTTCACATCCTTCAACCATTTCATAGAACAGTCGTTAGTGCCTTGATTTGATGGCACTTGCATTTGATGCTGAAGTTTGGCAGGTTTTAAAAGTTATCCAATAACCGAAGCTAAATTTTTTTTTCTTTTCCCCTTTTTATTCTAAAAAACAGTAACAAAAGGTTTTATCTTAATCTCCAGAAATATTACAGAAACAAAGCAATTCATGCGCCACATCATAAATGCAAATTTTTTTTCCATGAAAATAATGCACAAAATATATTGGTAAAGGCTCGTATAGTTAATTACATGTACAACTAGCAAATCATGACATAAAAAATAAGATAGAATATGAAATATTCATATTGAGTATGAGATCTAAGCAATGAAATACTTAACATATCATGTTTAGAACAATGTATTTCTTAAAAGAGAAATAATAATCATATACATATCAAATGTTTTATTTAGGCACCTCATTTACTGACACAATAATGATATTTAGAAAATATATTATTCAATATTAATAAATAATAATTATCAGTTATTATCTAATTTATTTAGTTTTTTAGTTGTTTAAAATATTAGAAGAAAGTAATATTAATAATTTAAATAATTTACGTAAATAAGTTTGATCATGGTTAACTCATGTCAAAAATTATTTAAAAAAGTAATATTAATAATTTACTAAAAAGTGATATTAAATTTTTTTAAAAAAGCTTAAAATCATTACAGATTTGAAAAATTATTGTTCATTTGAGGAAAATAAAGGAGTGTTGCTGACTTATGTTGAAAATGGAATTATCTTTTCTAAACTTACAAGTTAATTTTTTTTATAATTAAAAAAGAAATATATTGCAAGTACTTTGTTCCGGATGGTAAGCTCACCGCCAAAAACGTCTGTCCACAGATCCAATGAAACATAGATTCGGTTTCAAAAAAAGCCGGACTCCCTTTGTGTGGGTCCCAAAATCCAATTTCCCCTTTATAAAATGAAGTCCTCGCTCATAATTTTATTTTACCCCCACCGAGCGGACGCGAAAAAAGGGCGCAAAAGTCTCTCCTTTTTCTCTCCCTCTCTCTTCGCTCCTCTCTCTCTCCCTCCCCCCTTTCGCGGCCATGGCGATCGCCCCTTCGAAGACCTTCATCGCTGCTCCAAGAGCCGACTCATCGCGCTCCTCCCTCCTCTCCCTCCCCAACTCCTCTTCGATTTCGTTCAGAACTCTGGCCGCCAAATCTCGGTCCCAGTTCCTCGGCCAAACCTTAAAGGTACCGTCTTTCGCTGTCAATCGGGCACCGGTACGAAATTTACGCGTCAAGGCGACCGCGTCGTCGGAGGCGAAGCCGACGGTGCTCGTCTCGGAGAAGCTCGGCGAGGTGGGGCTCAATGTGCTCCGGTCCTTCGCGAACGTGGACTGCTCGTACAACCTCTCTACGGAGGATCTCTGCGCCAAGATCTCGCTGTGCGACGCGCTGATCGTGAGGAGTGGGACGAAGGTGACAAGGGAGGTGTTTGAGGCGGCGAAGGGGCGGCTGAAGGTGGTGGGGAGGGCCGGGGTCGGGATCGACAATGTCGATTTGCAGGCGGCGACGGAGTACGGGTGCCTGGTTGTGAACGCTCCGACGGCGAACACGGTGGCGGCGGCGGAGCACGGGATCGCTCTGATGGCGGCCATGGCCAGAAATGTCGCGCAGGCTGACGCGTCGATGAAGTCCGGTGAGATCACTGCTTGCTCTCTTTCTTTCTTTCTTTCATTGGTTTTTTTTTTTTTTTTTTTTTTTAATGTGGATCTCTGTTGTCCTGCTGCTTTTGGGTTGGATCTGAGGTGATTTTTGAGTAGTGGCCATGAGGTTTGTTCAAGATCTGAAAAGTGTTTGAATAATTGCGTGTGTAAAGTTCGAAATCTGAATCTTTGACAAGGTTAGATCTAGATACCTACGGTGATATTACGCTCCAGTCTTTGACTTTTCATAACCTGCTAGTAATGTGCTATATTGATTTCTACCGAATCTGTATCTAACTTCTTACTCTTTTGGTAAAATTTTGGAAATTTATGTTTTTTTTAGAAGATTTTTAAATAAGATAATGATGGTTTTTTCTGAAGGGAAATGTTTGAGGCTTTGAGTAATTCTAGAGTTTTTATTTGCTGAATTATAGATGCTATGACTTAGATCTGTTTATGGTAGCAATGCTTCATGTGGATAATTGAATTGCATATGATATTGGCATTCGAGTCTAAATTTGGATAAATTGATACTTGATAATTCAAGTGGATTTGATTGATTTATCATGTAAAAGTTGCCAATTTTGGTGAAAGTGTGAAATTTGAAGCTAGAGGACAACTTACTATTTTGCTATGCTGGGTTCAACTAATTACTTTATGAATCAAATTATCAGGACATTTTAGACTTTGAGAAGAAAAAGGAAAAGTAGTGAGATAATTGAGACACTTTATACTTGTTTGAGGTCACTGGCAGTCTTCAACATGTCAGTGTAGTGAATTGAGAGGCGGCTTGGACTTCTTTCATTTGGTTACTGCAACCTTCTGTGGCTTCTCCTGGCCCTTTTGTTTCAGTTGACCGTTTATGCAGCCGGCCAGCCACAGCTTACGAGATCAAGATATAATGGGGAGAAGGAAAAGAAGGTTATATGTTCCACTGATACTAAGTGTTCTCTGTGTGAGGCTTGGACAATGGATTTTAGGCCATTTGGGTTTTCCTTAGAGAGGAATAAAAAGCTATGTAACTAAGATAAATTGTCCATGATAGTGTGCTTTTGAACTCTTAAAGTTATGTCCTCAATCGATAGGTTTGTCTAAATGATATATTTTTCTAAAACCTAGCCAACTAATGAGCATATGGACTAAATCAACTAATATAGGAAAGTTAACATTGCATCAAAGAACGGAAAACACACTGTTTTTAGTGTAAGAGGATTTTTGACACAGTTTTGAATTGGCTAGTCAATTTGTTTATCATTATTAGGAAACCTTTCTATCATGATGCTGAATCATATTTCTACTCAATAATTAGCTGTCAGTGTGCTTCACTTGGAAGGTTTATTTGCATAACTCTGTTGAATATGTACACTGTGAATTCTGGCACATTTCCATTTGCACATGTACCATACAAAGGAATCATTTGTCTATGTTGATTCAAATCGACTAAATCTACCTGCATAAGTTAGAACAATTTGAAGATTCCTCCTGACTTGGCATTCACCAACCCTTGCTTCGAGGAGAATGCCACTGATTGGTTCTATTAGTGTGGTGAAATGTCCTCTTTGGGCCTTTTTGGTTGTTTCCATCTTGTTGTCTCTTTTTTGTTTGATTGTTTAATCGGAAGATGTGGTTTCATTCTAGGTTTTAGTTGCTAAAATATTCTTACATTTCAGGAAAATGGCAACGCAACAAATATGTTGGTGTCTCTCTTGTGGGAAAGACATTGGCAGTTATGGGGTTTGGAAAGGTTGGTTCAGAAGTTGCTCGGCGTGCAAAAGGACTCGGGATGCATGTGATTGCACATGACCCCTATGCGCCTGCTGATAGGGCTCGTGCCATTGGTGCGGAACTAGTTTCATTTGATGAAGCCATATCTACTGCAGATTTCATCTCACTCCATATGCCACTCACGCCTACTACCTCAAAGATTTTCAATGATGAGACTTTTGGGAAGATGAAAAAGGGAGTGCGCATCATCAATGTTGCTCGGGGTGGAGTGATTGATGAAGACGCCTTAGTGAGAGCCCTTGTCAATGGAACAGTTGCTCAGGTACTTCATTTATTTTTGTTCAACATTGTAATGCTCCAAATTTACTTTGCATATCAAAATTAAAGTTTTTTAGCTGTAATTCATGTTTGTGACTTTATATCTGGTTCACTGTTGTTGATCTATCTAAGGACTATTTCTAAATCCAATAGGCTAGTTGAGTTAAAAATTATCAATCCTGTTTGGGATCTGCTTTGTCTTTTTTGAAGGTGTCAGGTTCAGATTAGCCGTTGGATCATAAATTTCTCATACTAAAACTTTCAAAAACACTTTTTTTGTTTGATAAGCTATTTAAACTTTCAATTAGTCAATGTTTTCAACATTTAGTTTCTTGCAGTTAGAGTAGAAACGACGACATTTGTGCTGCTGCTACCTGTTTCTAACTAGAATAACAAATAAATATCCTTTTTTTCTTTTGCTTTACACGTATAAATAGTTTCTACTTAAACTTGTATTAATGCACACAATCTTTTGATGTACATTGGACATTTGGATGTTTCCGATCATATTCCGAGGGCATTTTTTATGATAAACTTGTCATTGAGTTTGCCAATATAAATGTATGTGTTATCTTCTGTGTGTAGTTTTTTTTGGATCATTCATATTGTAAATGATGGAGGTAAATTATTTCTATAAGAGATTATTATGTTCAGGAACCTTGTGGTATACAAACTGGGGGATATTAAACTATTAATACACAGAATCATATATTTGAATGTTCATTGTTTTCAATCATACCCTGGATAATTTTTATGTTGAACTTATTATTCAGTTTGTTAGTATGCAGGTATGTGTTAACTTCTATGCAGAAGTAGTTTAGTTAACATTTTAAATGAATGAAGGTAAACCGTTATTTGTTTTTTGTGATTTTGGAATTCTGGATCTTGTGGTATCTAGACTGAGACCACGAACTCCTTAGTTTTCAAAAGAAAGAAAAGGTATTGACGTGATATTTTTGATTCATTGGATACCACCAAAAGTGCATTAACCACAAGTTTCTTAGCAAGTTGTTGAAACATGAAAGAGGTTGTGGATATTCTCATCAGCAATCTGGGCATGAAATTTTATTTTTATTGTTCTGATATGCTGATCTAGATTATTAACGAAGCCTAGGATCTTCACTGAATAGTTTTATGACTTTCGAGCAGGCGGCACTTGATGTCTTCACAGTAGAGCCCCCATCAAAAGAGAGCAAGTTGGTGCAGCATGAGAATGTTATTGTCACTCCTCACCTTGGAGCTAGCACTGTAGAAGCTCAGGTTAGCATTCGCTTCACACTGCATTTTATTGTTCTTATTAGTATCAGTGCACATAAAACATGTTTTCTCATAATATTCAGGAAGGAGTAGCCATCGAAATTGCAGAGGCTGTAGTTGGGGCTCTGAATGGTGAACTTGCTGCAACTGCCGTAAATGCCCCCATGGTTCCAGCTGAGGTAAACACTACAATGAGTGTTTCATTCTCAATTGCATTTCTAAAACATTCTTCCTTTCCTTTTTGTTCTCTTCTCCACAAGCAGACACCAACCTTATTTTCCTTCAATTCCCCGATAAATTTTGATCAATATCCCTGCTACAATTCCTACATGTAGAAATTTGTGTGATGCTGTTTTCAGGTTCTATCTGAGCTGGCCCCTTATGTTGTCCTCGCGGAGAAGCTTGGCAGGCTAGCCGTGCAACTAGTAGCCGGTGGAAGTGGCATCCAAGGAGTCAAGGTGGTGTACACTTCCGCCCGAGATCCTGACGACCTAGACACAAGGATCCTCCGAGCCATGATCACCAAGGGCATCATCGAGCCTATCTCTAGCGTCTTTGTCAACCTAGTTAACGCCGACTACACTGCCAAACAGCGAGGCCTCCGGATCAGTGAGGAGCGGATCTCCCATGATGGCTCACATGAGATCCCTCTCGACTCGATCCAGGTCCACCTGTCAAATGTGGAGTCCAAGTTTGCCAGTGCCATCTCTGATGGTGGGGAGATTGTAGTGGAGGGGAGAGTGAAGGACGGGATCCCACATCTCACTCTCGTAGGCTCTTTCAGTGTAGATGTCAGTCTTGAGGGGAACTTGATACTCTGCCGCCAGGTTGATCAGCCAGGAATGATCGGAAAGGTCGGTAACATCCTTGCACAGGCCAATGTGAACATCAGCTTCATGAGTGTTGGCCAGACTGTGCCGAGGAAGCAGGCTATTATGGCCATCGGTGTGGACGAGGAGCCTTGCAAGGAAACGCTCAAGAAGATCGGTGAGGTACCCGCCATTGAGGAGTTTGTGTTCCTCGAGCTATAGAGCAAGTAGAGAGCATGGTCCTCTCTCTCTCTCTCTCTCTCTCTCGATTATGATTCTTTCAGGAACCCATTTTTGCTTGCAGTTGCACTTAGCGTGCTTGAATAAGGTGTTTCTTTGTTGAAGATATTGTTACATGTCTCTCTTTAGTAGTATCGGTATACAAATTGCCCTGCGGTATAGAGCAAGCTTTTCTTTTGCCGGTGGCTTTCCTGTGTAAACTAGGAGCAATGCTCGTTGTTGTTGTACTATCTTCTCATTTCTGTGTAAGTTGGCAATTTTGTATTATCTTCTACTGATGTAATATTGATGTTGTGGTGTTGTTGATTGTTGATCTTTCTTGGGTACCCATTGATTATTGATTACTGAATGGGTGAATGGGGATGTGTAACTTGCTGCTTTCAGCTGAGATTATTATTATTATTATTATTATTATTCATGCATTTTTAAACGCAGAGGTGATGTTTGATAAACTGGTATTAGACTCTTCTTACATTTTAATTCGAAATTTTTTGCCATCCAGACGCTGGGATTTAAAAGTATCTGTTTCAATTTTACATAAATCACCAGACTAAAATGGAAAGGCAAATATCCGCAAAAGTAGAAAAGAGAAGAAAAATTCTTGCCATGCAAATAATAATGTCAACAGTTTATACCAGATGGGGGAAAAAACTCATATTTTCCTTGTCTAGTGTTTTTTGACTGCCAGAAAAGAATAAGAAAATCAATCTAACTTTTGTTAGCAAAATCTTTTTTTCTTTTTCTGCTTTATCAGAAAATATCAGCCAAACTTTTCTGCCGAATGTCAACGGGCGAACTTGAGTCACTAGTAAAGGTTCAGAATAGGTTGAGTCCCAGACTTCTCAGCTATATTACCTTATGTTAAAAAAACAAGTTTTTCAAGTGATGAAGAAAATTAAAGCTATAAAGTTTCTCCTTTTCACAATAAATTCAAAAACTTCTGTTTTCCTGCACACATTTGTTTCATTTAAACATTTTCATTACTTTTTGGGGAATTTTTCAAAATAATATAATTTTTAAAAATAAATTTTAAAAATCGACCTCTCCCAAAAATATTTTCAAAACCGATGTCTAACACGCCACAGCGGCAGCGGGCCGCTTCGCCCCGCTAGCATGGCGCCCATGCTGACGACAGTTTTCTCATCCGGGGCTGTAACCCTCGGTTTCAGTTACTGGTATTTTCTACTGGTGATCGGTATAGCATAAATACCTGTTCTGGTGGTCTAAACTAAGTCTACTTTAACTCTAATAAAATTTCCTAATATTTTAGATTTTTCTTGATTTTTTTCAAAATTTTTCGAAATTAATTGAAGATTCTCGAAATTCGTGACACATCTGTGTCGCTATGCGACTTCTGAATTTTTAATTTACAATTGGGGACGAATGTCATGAATCTGATTTCTCAATAATGCTTAAAATAATATTTGTTATTTTCAGAATTTTTTAGGAATTTAATTGAGTTAAGAAAAAGCAAAAAATGAAGATAAATAAAAAATAAAAATAAAACCCTATAATAATTCTTCCAAGTTTTGAACCCCTCCTGACCTCCTAATTCAAACCCGCAAGCTCCCACCACTATGTCACATTAGCGTGTGGTTTAAAAGCGAAGCCCATTTATTTAAACTTCCCTTTAACTCCCCCATCTTCTCCAACTTCCCCCACTCTCTCTAACTTCTCCCATACTTTCTCCCCTCATTCCTACTCACCCAAACTAAACTCACTACTCCTCCCACGTAGCCTAACTCTCAGGGGGGCTTAGAGGTGTGTGTGGTGCCTATAAAAGGGATATCTCACCATCTCAAGTCACTTGCAAAACCTAACTTCTCTTTCTTTCACTACACTATCCCTTCCTCTTTCAAACTTGGCGAGATACTGAAGTGCTGGATGAGGGGAGGAAGATTCAGACTGAAGGGAAGCGTTTCAGGTATTTATTTTGAATTTTTATAGAATTTAATTCGTTGTGGCATTTCACCGAACACGTAGTATGCGTTTCATATTAGCTTTAATTTCACCATGTAAAAATGTGCTAAAATCACAAGAAAATTTTGTAGAACACCTAGGATATGCCTCCTAATTACCATAATTTTTAATTTATTTTTAGAAATTTATTTTCAATCGAAAAAATAAATAAAAAGGCTGGATTGTGCTGTGCACTGCACTGTACACAGCACAGTGCGGACCCGGGGCCAGATCTGGCCTGAGCCAGACCCGACCCGGGTCTGGTCGAGCCAGGCTAGGCCCAACCTGGCCTGGTCGGGCCAGACCAGACTCGACTGGGTCTGTGCTGGGCACAGACCCAGTCTGGGTCTGTGGTTCTACAGACCCGGGTTCGGGTCTGTTACCCGGCCCAATATAAAAAAAAGGAAAAAGAGAAAAAGAAAGAAAGGAAAAAAGAAAAAGGAAAAAGAAAAGAAAAAGAAAATAAATAAATAAAATAAAAATAAGTAGAAAAATTATTGTAGCATTTACTGTAGCAAACCATACCCAAACTCATTACTATAACAGACACGTTACTGTAGCAACAGACCTGTTAAGCTTTTTATTTATTTTTATTGATTTTTAGGTTTATTTTAATTCCAGAAAATTTCAAAAAATTTACAAAAAATTCCAGAAAATTCACAGAAAATCACTAACTAAATTTGAAACTCTCTAAAATTATTTTGATATAATATTACATAGAATAACATGAAATTAAATATTTTTGTAATTATTATTCAATGATAATTTATTTAAAAATGATCAATAAATTTCTAAATAGCACAAAAAAATATGAAATTCATAATTCAGTAATATATAAATATTATACATCAATTTATTAGTTTATGCATGTATTTTAGTATGAAATTATGTTTTTAAATAGTTGCTATAAATTTAGAAATTAAATTATTTGAAAATATTAACCAACCAAAATTATAATAAATAGTAAAAAAATACATTATCACTGAATAAATAACATGTCAAGTCTCTAATTAATTCACGTAATATTTAGGCCGCGAATTTTACCCAGAGCCGGTTGCAATTACGGGAATTCAGATTCCAACAACATCAGACAAGTACACACACACTCTCTCTCCTTTGTGTCCCTTTGTTAATTTATAAATTCCTTTCTGATCTCAATTTTCATATCCTTCTCTGATCACATGTATTGTAAGACATGCATGCATGGATGTTTGATACATAAATGATCATTCAACTATAACTATAAATTAGTAAATATTGTGCAAGTAAGTTGACGTCACCCTATGTCATGATTAATATTTTATGATTATGTTTACATCCTAATACACTGACATCACTTATATTATTATGCATTTGTTACTCAATGTTGTCACTTGTTCTATTTTCTCGAAATTTTGATATGTATGGTAACTACTATTTGACACTGAATACTCTTGATACTGGTCCCTAATCCTGTCACGCTGAGTCACACATTATCTTACATTTATATTGATTAATAAAATTAACCAAGCCGGGATTATTGGGGAGACTGTAGCAGGAAAATCCAGGGAGGTGTGCTTGGAAGGGCGACCCATTGTGGGTTTGGATGCCACACGTGATCTTGTTATTTATGCACGCTCCTATTATTACATGTTACATGATACCTGAGTACAGTGAACTGTTTCTCCCTGCTATCAGGATCCACTAACGCATCATTTGTTTGATACGTAGTTGTCCTGTAGGATGGGGCACAGGATAGCTGCATTAGTTAGGATAATAAAACATAATAGACTTAGAATTATCATTTGTGACATGGACAATATTGATTACATGATGTTCATAAACTTGCCATATGGTTCTTAACTTGTGATCTTGTGATCTTGTGACCTGATGATTATGATATATGATATTGCTCATCCAAGGTGCTTCATGCTCGTTATATACATGTCATAGTATACATACATGACCTTATTTCACCTGATTTTTGTTACTCTCATTGGTATCTTACCTGTCAGTTTATATTACCGTCAAATTTATTATTCATTGATTCTAGTGCTTTACTTATATTGTTCTTTATTTTCACATTTCCATATTATTGTTTCCCCTTCTCGTGTGTGCACTTGCTGGTCCGCTTCTGACGGACCTTGATTTTTCAGCATCAGAGCTTGAGGAGACCGACGAGCCACTGCTTTGAAGGAACCCAGGAAGACTACGAGGCGTGAGTCTGAGTTTCTTATCTTCGTATTTTGGCATTTTGTCTTGTTATGATGTCCCGATGCCAAAATTGTATCTTCTTTTATTTCTGCTTTGTTATGTTTCCAATCTTGTATCCATACAAAGACTATTGTAGATGTATGTCTTTTATGTGAAATGAAATTTCTGATTGTCTTTTGTATATGTGTGCGAGAATTTAGCTCATTTACTACAGTGTAAGGTATTCACAGAAAAGATTTTCCTCTTCGTGAGTATCTGCTGGCCATCGTCACGTACCCATATTCTGTATTTTGGGAAGCGGGGCGTGACAGGGGCTGGCAACCCCGAATGAAGAATATTTTTTTTTGCTATCAGTTTTTTTTGTCCTCGGTTGCTAATCCCGGACAAGGACTTTTTTTAAATTTTTTGCCTTTTGCTTTGTTTGGGGTTGGCAACCCGAACAAAGCGCAATTGAGTTTTTTTTTCTCAAGTGTTCTTTTTCCGGGATTGCGAACTTTGGACAAAGAAAAAAGCAAATATTTTTAGCTTCAGAAAAAAACTTTTTTCTTTGAGGGGGCTAGCAATCCTGGACAATGCAAAAGCTGAAAAAAATAAAAATTTGTTTTGTCCAGGGTAGGCAACCCCAGATAAAGAATACTTGGGCAAAAAAATTCAGCTCTCAGCTGTATATACGAGTGGGTCCCTCTTCTCCTCTTTTTCTTTTATACTCTCCCCTTCTTACTCTCTCCCTTACACCGACCCCCTCTCTCTTACGCTCACCTCTCTGCCCTAACCTCGACCCGTTGCTGCTTCGTCGTTGCCCCAATGTCGCCGGTAAGACCTCCCTTAATCTGCTCTCTCTTTCTCTTTCTCTATTCTCTCTCTCTCCCGCTATCCTCTCTCTCCTCTACCCCTCAATTTTCTCAGCCCCAGACCTTCGCTCTCTCACTGCCACGCCCTCTCTCCTCTCTTTCTCTCCCACTCTCCTCTCTTTCTCTCCCCCTTTCCCCTAAGTCGCTCGTCCCTTGCCTAACCCCGACCTTGCCCTAACCCCGACCCTCTCTATCTCACTACCGCCCCCTCTCTCATGCCCTCCCTCTCTCAATCTGCTCCCTCTGTCTCTTTCTTTCTCAAAATTACTCTTAAATTGAGGAAAAACTTATTTTGTGAAATTGAGAAAATATTTTAATTTTGTGAAATGTAACGCCCGCCTCGACGGGTACGGGGACGCTACTACTACGTACATACACAGAATAAAAAAACCCTCACATATGTACGCTAAGTAACAGTACATGCAATAATCAAAATACGAAAGTATGTTTCATTAGTAGAGGCAAGAATCAAAGTACGAAAGTACGTAGTAATATACATTCCAACAAAAGGAGTACAAGTACACAGTTATCCCAGAATGTGATTCAATATTACATGAATATTACATCATAAAAGGCATATAATTTGGATTGCTAGTCTAAACAGTATAAAAGATGCTCACGAACTATAGAAAGGGAATCTCGCGAGCTGGTTAAGAAGGAGCCGGAAGGGAAGAAGCTATGGCTGATCCGCTTACTCTTCAAGGAAAGCCTAGAGTTTCGCGGACGGGTCCACTTCGATCCAAACTCCGAAATCTGGACATACAGGTCTAGGATTGTCAGAAAGCAACCCAATAAGTATGTAAAATGAAGCCAAGTAGCATGTACATGCAAACACACGTATACAAAGAAATGTGTCGTGTACTCAGTCATGCAAATACAAACCAGTTATAGTAAAGCAAAATAAAATAGCACCAGGGCAAAATAAGAGATGAGCAAAATAAGAAATGAAATCAGATTATTATTACTACTACTCATCTGACTCATATGTTTTAGTATATGTCCCAACGTCCCAGCATATATACATTCACTTATGAGTAAAATGAGGTTGGTTATTAGAAACTGATGGGGGATTAACGAACTATATTTACAATGGGTCCCATGCACGCCCGGGACAACGGCCCAGGATGTTCCGATATTGAGTCAGAACTGCTGCTAAACAGGAATAATATATTATCATTGTAAATATAAACACATATTGATATCCATCAGTTTTCCCCATCCTGATATAAGTTCTCTGATTATTACAATTTTATGTCAATGATAATCGATTTACGGGGATTAACATGAATATAATAATAGGAGAAATATACATGATACAAGAGTACAAGATTCTCTGGGTGTATAACATAATACGAGTATCAAGTCCCAGTAAAGGTGATAATCATGTGTCAGGTGATTAATCAGTCAAATAACATGCTACAGAAAAATAGTATATGTAGATATTTCAGTCTCTTCACGATCATTATAACAATAATAATTAACTATTAGATAGATAGACGGAGCTAAGCGAAGCTGGAGTGGCTAGCATGTAGCACTATACATTAACACGCTCGGCGAGGCTAATGCTCACAGCAAAGCTAGCGTGTGAACATTGACTAACGCTCGCGGCGAAGCCACGCTCGCGATGAAGTTAGATGCACACGGTGAAGCAAGCGTCGCCACACTTATGGCTGTTGGCCCAAGGGTGCACTCTCTGGTTTTGTGATGATTACAAACCACAGGAAGTTATTTGGTTCTAATCAAATTCAAGTGTTTAAGTTTTTCAGGTTCAAAAGATAGTTTATTTTACTCTTCCTCATAAGGAAGGTGTTCAAGTCTCAAGATCACTCAAGGATGGGATTCAAGTTTAGACGATAAAGATTGACTTTTGAAGAAGCCCACTTAGAAGATTGCTCGAAGACTTATAGAACAAATGTAAGAAAATAGACTGTTTAAATGAAGAATATAGAATTGATGCTCAAGAAGTCACACACAAAATACTGTTGGCCCAAAGGCCCATCACTCTAGTTTTGATGATGATCAACTCATGTAGTTATGTTTACTAATGATCTTATGTTTAATTAGTGACAGATTCATGATCAAGATCTTAGTAGGTTCATAGCTTCAACAAAGGATTTAAAGTCAAGTTTTGGAGCTTGCACGGTGTTTGGACCAAGTCAAGAAGATGAGAAGACTTCAAGTGAAGACTTCAAGAAGATGAAAACTTGGGTCTAGGTTTGTTTTAGAAGATTTTATTTTTAGATAAAATGTAAAGGATAGAATAGTTGGTGGATTGCTCAAGTATATCATATACACACACACGCACTCTTGATAGTTTTATTTTTACAAAAGATTTTTCATTTAGAAAAATACATGCTTGGTTTTTGGTATTCTAGTTTCATGTTTTAACCAAAACCATGTTTTATACTTAATGTCAAAAATATAGATATTTCACCATGTTTGTGTAGTGGATCATATCCATACACACTATACTTTAAAGTTGTTTAAATATCTTATTTTTGTATTTGGTGAATTGGAAAAACAAGTTTTGAAAAATCAAGTTTGGAAAAATACTGTTTTTCATTTGAGCCAATTTTTCTATATTACAAAATAGTCTAAATCATTTGTAACTGCCTTGATTTTGTGCAAGCATATTTGTTTATCAAAGTATATAAAACTATTTTTGTAGATTTTCTGTGATTTTATGGGATTTTATTTCAATAAAAAAGACCAAGTTTTTAAATCCCTTTACAGTTCTGTCCTGGCTTCAGCCGGTCGACCGAGCCGATCGACCGACGTGCACGCCAGCTCTGGCAGGAGGGCCGGTCGACCGACTCGGTCGACCGTCCAGAGAGCTCTGCTCTCAGGAAAGGCCCCGGTCGATCGGGCGGTCGACCGGACAGAGAGACTTGCTCTCTGTATCCTGGCCTCAGTCGACCGGTCGGTCGACCGATGGCTCAACGGTCAGAAATCTGACCGTTGGCCGGTCGACCGTGCGGTCGACCGACAGCTCTGTCAGACCCCAACGGCTAGTTTTTTTCTAGCTCTATAAAAAGGGGCATTTGGGGGCTGTTTTCTTTAAGATTTGAGGAGAGTTTTTGGGCCAGTTTTTCCTACCCTTACAAGAGGTTTTTCTCCACAAAATTGAGAGCAAATATTTCCAATCAAAAAGAAAGTTTTATCAAGTGTGTAAAAGTGATTTCTTTGAGTTTTTTCTCCACCATTCTCATCCTTGTTTTCTCACACAAACACTTGAGCAACCCATTGATTATTCATCTTATAGGAGTGTTGTAGTGAGATAGTTTTTAGGTGATCAAAGTGTTGTGATCACCAAAGACTTGTTCTTTGTACTTTGAGGAGGCGGACGTGTATGTCCGCGGTGTTTCGAGTTCGGATGCGAACTTGTTGTTTGAGGTGCGGCCTCGGCGAGCTTGTGGGGCTTGCGGTGTGTACGGACTAGGGAGTCCGAGAGCTTGTAGGTGTTGCGGCATCGAGTGATCCGGTGGGATCAATTATAGTGAAAATCCTTCGTGTGTCGAAGGCGGGGATGTAGAGCAAGTGTGCTCGAACCTCGAAACAAATCCCTTGTATTTGCAATTGCTCACTCACTCTCTCTCTTTGTCTCTTTGTTTATATCTTGCATGCCTCTATTGCTTTCATATTTATATGCTTGATATACTTGTGTGCTCATATTGATATTCTTGCTTGGGGATTATTTGCTAACACTTGTATTTAACCAAGAGAGCCAACGCGGCACCTCAATCCTTATCTAGGGAAATCTAGAGGAGTTAGTCCAGAGCCCTTCACGGGGAATTCGGCTACACTCTTGTGTTATACGTGGTGTTTAGTTTAAATAGTTTGTTTAGGTCATAATAGTTTTAATTCCGCATTATTTGGCATTTAGTGACCATTAGATTAGCCATCACCTATTCACCCCCCTCTAGGTGACTTTACAATTGATATCAGAGCCAAGTGCTCTGAATTTGGGTCTCACAACCTAGAGTTAAAGATTCTCATTTTTAGGCTAATCACAATATTTGTACACACACCATGGACTTCATGTCACCACCCACCTTTGACATTCTTAACATCCAAATTTGGATGGTGAAGATGTCCTTGTACCTCAAAGCCCTAAGCATTCATGTCTATCTTGCCACAACTAATGATGCATATTGTTTAAATGGCAATAATTTTGAGGCTAATACAAAAGCCCTACATGCTTTAAAGTCAACCCTAAATGATGATTATTTATCTAGGGTTTCTAACATTGATTCGACTTTTGTAGTTTGGAACACCATACTCTCCCTCGGCGAAAATGAACAATATTATGCGGGGAGCGACTCGGATGTTGGAAGCAACACCTCCAACTTGTGCTTTGTGGTCCAAGGGGATAACCCCCTTGAGGTAACTACCGAATCCGAGGTAGAAGATGTTAACATGTCATATGATGAGCTTTCATCTTTTTGTCAACTATTACTTGAAAAATATGACATGCTTAGAAAAGATAATAAGAAAATGAAAAAGGATTTTGTTTGCATGCAAAAAGAAAATGATTCATTTAAAAATAAGATTGCATGTTTAGAAAAAGAAAAAGAAGATTTGAAAAATGAAAATGTTTCCTTGATGTCCGAATTAAATGATCTTTGTGAAGGAAACACATCTTTGAAAAATAAAGTTATTTTGGTGGAAAAACAAAAAGATATTGCTTTACAAGAAAACACGTCTTTGAAAAAGAAAATTTTTGAAAAAGAAAAAGAAAATGTTTTTCAAAAGAAAAAGAAAATTGTTTCACAATCTCACCATGCTTTACATGCTACCATTGATAATAGTGAGATTAATGTTTTGAAAAATAGGATTAATTGTTTGAGCTCAACTTTGAGCAATTGTGCATTCAACCATAAAGATTGGAGTCTTTGTTTTCTAAGAAACAAGCTCCACATGTTCATGCACATCATCATCATGCATATGCATACTTTGCACGTCATGATCACACACACACTCATATGCATCCTAAGGTGTACAAGTGTACACATTGTGGCCGCAAAAACCATTTGGCAAAATTTGTTTTGACAAGTTGCATCATTTTAATTTTGCTAAAAATAAAAATGTTTGGGTGCCTTACAAAGCTAACCCCAAGGACCCAAAAGAAAATGGGTACCAAAATCTCCACCTTTTGTTTGTGATGTAGGTGCGGGCTCTCACAAAACGTGAGAGGGATGGTGCCTTAGTGGTGGTTGCATGGACTAGAAGGACATACATTTGATGCACTGCTATCAAGGAGTTTTGGTGGAAAGGCCACCATGTTTGGAGATTTGGAATAGTTCTTTGGTTTGGTAACTATTTCTAAACTCCTAATTTATTTACATGCTTGTTCATATGTCATATTTTTAGCATGTTCATGTTTTAATTGTTTTTGTGCTTTATGTGGTAAATACTAGTTTAAATGTAGTTTTTATCAAAACTTGGATTTATACATGTACAAATAGTGAGAACAAATTGATTCATATATGTTTGCACTTCATGCTCATTTATACTCACTATATGCACATATATAGGCTAGTTTTGATGATTCTTTCATTTATACTTGTTTTGCCAATTTTCATGTTTTACTTCATGTATACGTAATTTTTATTCAAATCTAATAAATATACATGTATACCCGTGAGTCTTTTGCCTTCATGCAAATACCTTTAATAGACTCTTTTATGTTTGGGATATGTATGTATATTGTTAGGATTGGATAAATCATACATATACCTAGAAGTTTGTTTTTAAAGAAAAATAAATTTTCATGTTTTATTTAAAATTATATTCATGTTTTGAGCTTCATTGATTATTTTCATGGAAAATGCTAAACACATGACTCTTGTACACTCACACTTTATTTGTGTTTGTTTCATGATTCTTTTTGAGCTTTATCGATTTGAGTAGCAACTCTTGTGTATTTAGTATGATTCATGAAAAACATATGATTTGGTTTCATGTTTTGAAGGATCTTTAACTAGTTTTTCAAAAATTATCTTTAACTAGTTAATTATTCTTCATTTGGTAGTGATTTTCAATGCTATACTATTTTCAAAAATTATTTTTGAAAACCCCTACCTTCTATGGGAGGATGGATGGGCGATTATGCCTTGTAAGCTTTATTGGAAAATCCTTTACCTTGTGCATATAAAGGGTGGTAGGTTATGAGTTATATACTTGATTTACATTGTTATTTTCAATTGGTATCATTGGATCTTTTCAATTGGTATCTAAATTGATATTTTTGTATATACTCATATTTTGTTTCCTATATATGTATGATTCATAATTTCAACTTATATCAATTTCTATTGATATTATCATTTCTCATACATATATATGATTTTCGTGTGCTTGCTTTACAATTGGTTTATATATTTAAAGCACAAAGTTTAAGCTAAGCTTGATCTAAAACTTTATTTTCAATTGGTATCTCAATTGACATTTTTAATAAAGCTTATGCATTATTTTTCAATGGATATCAATATACTTCAATTTCGAATTTGTTATAAATTTACAATTGGTATCAATATGTATTACTTATTTGAAAAATGTCAAAATTGTAATGTTTATTTACAATTGGTATCAACATGATTTTTTTTAACAATTGGTATCTTAAAATTTGATCACAAGTGATACCTTAAAATTTTGTTTACAAGATATCTCAAAATTTATTTTATTGAGAAAAAAAATTAAAAAAAATTTGTTTTGATTTGTTTTGCCTATATGCAAGGAGAGCTTAACATCTCTTCTACATATAGATTCATGATGAGTGTATCTTGTATTGAGGAGCTTGATAACTCTTCTTTATGTGATACACGTGTGTAGGGGGAGCTTCACATCTCCTCTTATGCATTACATATTATACGTTATGTGAATTAGAGCTTGTCATCCCTCTTTCATGTAATGTATATGTGTAGGGAAGTTACTTTACCATCTTCCTCTTCATGAATGTATATCGCATATAACCTTTTATTGACTTATTTGTTTACACCCCTTATTGGTCTCTTTGTTTATGACAAAAAGGGAGAAAAAAATTTGTTGATTGTGTTTTTACCCTTTTGTTGATGATTGACAAAAAGGGGGAGAAAGATTTTGGATTTATATGCATGTTTTGTGAAAAAGGATTGTTTATGCATATATGTTTGTTTTGCAAATAGGAGAAAAAGAATTTGTGTGTTTTATGCTTGTTAGCATGTTTTATCTCCATACATTTGCATACATGTTTATGAGCGTTATTGCATATCTATTTGTTTATGTGTTATGCATGAGCTAAGGGGGAGCTTCCTTGAAGCTTTACTTTAATCCATGCATATATAACTTCATGAGTTTTGTCATCATCAAAAAGGGGGAGATTGTTGCCCAAAGGCCTATCACTCTAGTTTTGATGATGATCAACTCATGTAGTTATGTTTACTAATGATCTTGTGTTTAATTAGTGACAGATTCATGATCAAGATCTTAGTAGGTGCATAGCTTCAACAAAGGATTTAAAGTCAAGTTTTGGAGCTTGCACGGTGTTTGGACCAAGTCAAGAAGATGAGAAGACTTCAAGAAGATGAAGACTTGGGTCTAGGTTTGTTTTAGAAGATTTTATTTTTAGATAAAATGTAAAGGATAGAATAGTTGGTGGATTGCTCAAGTATATCATATACACAGACATTCTTGATAGTTTTGTTTTTACAAAAGATTTTCATTTAGAAAAATACATGCTTGGTTTTTGGTATTCTAGTTTCATGTTTTAACCAAAATCATGTTTTGTGCTTAATGTCAAAAACATAGATATTTCACCATGTTTGTGTAGTGGATCATATCCATACACACTATGCTTCAAAATTGTTTAAATATCTTGTTTTTGTATTTGGTGAAGTTTTGGAAAAACAAGTTTTGAAAAATCAAGTTTGAAAAAATACTGTTTTCATTTGAGCCAATTTTTCCATATTATAAAAATAGTCCAAATCATTTGTAACATGCCTTGATTTTGTGCAAACATGTTTGTTTATCAATATATTGGTAAAACTATTTTTGTAGATTTTCTGTGATTTTATTTCAATCAAAAAGACCAAGTTTTTAAATCCATTTACAGTTCTGTCCTGGCTTCAGCCGGTCGACCGAGCCGGTCGATCGACGTGCACAGACGTGCACGCCAGTTCTGGCAGGAGGGCCGGTCGACCGACCCGGTCGACCGTCCAGAGAGCTCTACTCTCTGGAAAGGCCCCGGTTGACCGGGCGGTCGACCGGGACAGAGAGACTTGCTCTCTGTATCCTGGCCTCGGTCGACCGGTCGGTCGACCATGGCTCAACGGTCAGAAATCTGACCGTTGGCCGGTCGACCGACAGCTCTGTCGACCCCAACGGCTAGTTTTTTCTAGCTCTATAAAAAGGGGCCTTTGGGGGCTATTTTCATTTAAGATTTGAGGAGAGTTTTTGGGCCAGTTTTTCCTACCCTTACAAGAGGTTTTTCTCCACAAAATTGAGAGCAAATATTTCCAATCAAAAGGAAAGTTTTATCAAGAGTGTAAAAGTGATTTCTTTGAGTTTTTCCTCCATCATTCTCATCCTTGTTTTCTCACACAAACACTTGAGCAACCCATTGATTATTCATCTTATAGGAGTGTTGTAGTGAGATAGTTTTTAGGTGATCAAAGTGTTGTGATCACCAAAGACTTGTTCTTTATACTTTGAGGAGGCGGTCGTGTGTGTCCGCGGTGTTTCGAGTTCGGGTGCGAACTTGTTGTTTGAGGTGCGGCCTCGGCGAGCTTGTGGGGCTTGCGGTGTGTACGGACTAGGGAGTCCGAGAGCTTGTAGGTATTGCGGCACCGAGTGATCCGGTGGGATCGATTATAGTGGAAATCCTTCGTTTGTCGAAGGCGGGGATGTAGAGCAAGTGTGCTCGAACCTCGAAACAAATCTCTTGTGTTTGTGATTGCTCACTCTCTCTCTTTGTCTCTTTGTTTATATCTTGCATGCCTCTATTGCTTTCATATTTATATGCTTGATATACTTGTGTGCTCATATTGATATTCTTGCTTGGGGATTGTTTGCTAACACTTGTATTTAACCAAGAGAGCCAATGCGGCACCTCAACCCTTATCTAAGGGAATCTAGAGGAGTTAGTCCAGAGCCTTTCACGGGGAATTCGGCTACACTCTTGTGTTATACGTGGTGTTTAGTTTAAATAGTTTGTTTAGGTCATAATAGTTTTAATTCCGCATTATTTGGCATTTAGTGACCATTAGATTAGCCATCACCTATTCACCCCCCCTTTAGGTGACTTTACAAATACATGTTTTCATATCTAGTTTTTAGGTTTTAGTATTTTACAAGGATTGGCTTTTGATACATGTCCTATATTTTTCAAATTTTTGTATCTTATTTTAAACATGTATCTCATAGCCTATGTGCTGCCAAATCAAATCTTAAACTGGTTTAAAATATTTAGAAATGAATTTAAGATCAAAAACCTTCTTTAAAATATTTTTTGAGTTAGGTCGGTCGACCAGGCGGTCGATCGGGCCAGCGCAACAAAATGTACACCTGGCATCCTGTGCATTTGTGCATGTGCACGTTCGTCGGGCGACCGACCAATCAACCGTCAAACCTAGCGGTCGACCGACAGTCAGAATTTTGGAGCACTCAAGTCTCAGCTAAGATCGGGTGACCGGGCGGTCGACCGACAGGTAACATCTATTTTTTATTTTAGGTAGCCGGTCGACTGAAGTTCTGCAATTACTACAGTAATGACTAGTTTTTAAATTCTGAAGTTTTATACTTATTCTCCAATAGGTATATTTGCTCTTTTGAGTTTAATCACCCTCTTAATACTCTGATGACCCCTCTAATGATATTTATCACTTGCCTATATATTAAAATACACCTAGAGGGAGGGTGAATAGGTGTACTAGCTAATCTAATGACAAATGATGCGGAATAAAAAACTCAATTGCAATACACTATATGTAACCAAAGAGTGTAGCCAAATTTTCGTGAAGGGCTCTGGACTATCTCCTCGAGATTCCTCTAGATTAAGAGTTGAGGTGCTATATGAAGCTCTCTTAGTTCAACACAAGTATGGGCACACACAAACTATATCTAGCGTATGAATATGTGCAATATAAAGCAATATAAGATATAAGAGAGAAAGAGTTTAGAAATGTGAATCAAACGCAAACAACAAGATATGTTTCGAGGTTCGAACTACTGCTCTACGTTCCCACCTTCACACAGAAGGATTTTCACTATGTCCACACAAAACCTTCCGCCAAGGGACCTCCACCGAGAAATTACAACTCTATACTTGGAGTACACTACTCCTCTCTCAAACACAATCACCTCTACACAAGAGGGATAGGCACAAGGACAAAACACAATCACCTCTGCACAAGAGGGATAAGGCACAAAGCCAAAGCTCAAATACAATCACCTTAACACAAGAGTGATTACAATCTTGGTGATCCAATGATCACAAACAATACTTGGTGATCACAATAGACCACAAATAATTTTTCTCACATAAACAAGATCCTACAGATAGGATTAGAGATGATAGCTCAAGTGTGAGAAAATAAAGTGTTTGGAAAGAAAAATAACAAAGAAAACACTTGGGGAAAACACCAAATAGATTTGTAAAGAAAGATCAAAACTAATTCCCAAAGACTCTCTTTTCTTTGATTTTTTTCAACACTTTAAAAACAAATAAAAGATAAAACTTTTAGGACTAAAAACTCTTTTAAAACTTACTGCTAAACACTTGAAAAGATAAGAAAATAGCTCTTGAGAAATCTTGTTGAAAACAGCCCAAGAGAACCCCTTTATATAGGCCCTCAAAATTATAGCCGTTGGCAGCCAGAAAAGGTCATTTTTGACCTTCTGATCGACCAGCCGGTCGACCGCCAACGGTCATATTTCTGACCGTTGAGCCACCAGTCGACCGCGCCGGTCGACCAAGACTGAAGGCTCATAGCCTGTCGGTCGACTGCCCGATCGACCGGAATTACCCAAGAGTTGGGTAGTTACAGTCGGTCGACCGCCCGGTCGACCGGCCTTAAAGGCTTGCCTTGTGCACGTCCTTGTGCACATCGGTCGACTGACCGGTCGACCAGCTCTGGTCCGGTCGACCAGTCGGTCGACTACCGGCAGGCTCAGGCAGGGATTAAGGTTATGAAACTTGGTTTATTTAACACCTATAAAATCTCATAAATTCTCATAAATTTCAAAAAAGTACATTCTTATTAATATTTGAAGAACAAATATGTGTGACCAAAAATCAACATATATTACAAACTATTTGAACTATTTTTGTGATATAAAAATTAAGCTTTAAACCGAAAACCGTATTTTCCAAAACTTGGATTTTGAAATGAAAATCCGTTTTCTCCAAAACTTGTAAATACAAAAATAAGATAATTAAACACTTTTGAAGTATAGAGTATATGGATAGAATCCAATACTCATATAAAAGAAATATCTATGTTTTTGACATTAAATCCAAAATAAGTTTTGTTAATTACAAAACTCTAAAAACATGAAATAGATCATCAAAATAAGTTTTTCTAAATATATGAAGCATAGATGTATATAGATGTAATCCAATATACATTAAACCATGTAAACTTATTTTGATTCTATCTATTCATGAAAACCATATATATGTGTACTTGAAATTCAAAATTGATTAAACCGAAAACTAAACGTATTGAACTTGTGTGTGTGTAAACTTGAGTATATCAAAACTAGTCTATCTTACATAAGATCTAAACATAACTAAACTAAACACAAACCAAATCTTCTTGTAGAACTCCTTCTCCAAGCCGACTCGATCCAAACACGATCCAAAAAGCTTAACTCCATCCGAGTGTAGATGCGATCTTGACGCGCGAGCTCTTGAATCTACATGTGTTAGCTCCAAAACTCCTTTGTTGAAGCTAAGCACCTACTAAGATCTTGATAGAAATCTGAAACTATATAAATACAAGATCATTAGCACTATAACTACATGAGTTAATCATCATCAAAACTAGAGTGATGGGCCTTTGGGCCAACAATCTCCCCCTTTTTGATGGTGACAAAACTCATGGAGTTATATATGCATGGATTAAAGATAAGGTTCATAGAAGCTCCCCTTTAACTCATGCATAGTAATAAACAAATAGATATTCAATGAAATGCATAAAGTAAACACAAACATATATGCATAAGCAAAGATATAAACATGCATATATAAACTCTCTAAATTCTTCTCTTCTTTTTGTCAATTCATCAACAAAGGGGTGAAGAGAATAAAACAATAAAGATGTATATGCAATATATATTCATGAAGAGGAGAGACGTTAGGTTAACTCCCCCTATATACATGCATTACATGGAGAAGGGATGACTAGACCCTAACCCACATAAAGCATAATATATAACGTATAAGCGGAGATATGAATCTCCCCCTACACACGTGTACTACATAACGAAGAGAAGTTAAGCTCTTCAATTGAAAGTACACTCAACATGAATCTATATGTAACACCCGATTTAAATTAATCCGGGTTATAGTCTAAAATAATTTTCATTTAACTGGTGTAACAGTAATGTTTAAGCTTAGTCCAAAATTTTAGAAAATACTAGAAGTATATATATATATATATATATATATATATATATATATATATATATATATATATATATATATATATATATATACACACATAAGTATTCACATTGGCACATTTTGATACTAAGTATATTTGTGCATATTAATAGAGGTATATTACATGAGTATACTTATACCTAACCAAAGTATTAAATTGTAAGTATATCATGGGAATACTCAAACTAAAATACATTAAGTCCTAAAATAGTTAGAATTAGGGGTGATGTGTTGGCAACTTGAGAGCAAGAGGGAGTTGAGGTGGGGGCTATCTAGGGTGCTTGGGAAATTGGGGTATGAGGTGTCAAGCCCTTAGCAATTATAGGAAATTAATAATTCTAATAGGAAAATAAGTATTCCTAAAATACTTAACTCTCCTTCCCCCAAAAATTTCTGTTCTTCTTCCTTGGCTGAGAACGAAAACCCCCAAAATCTCTCTCTTCCTTTGATCAACCAAGCTCTCTCTCTCTCTCTCTCTCTCTCTCTCTCCCCCTTCCACTCCCCCACCCTACCCTAGCCGCACGCCAGCCAGAGGCGGCGGAACCAGCGGCGACCAGGGCGGCCGCGCTGCAGGCGCGGCAGGGGGGGCAGGCCGCGCGCGGCGCAGGGCCGGCGAGCGGGCGCCGCGGCAGGGGAGCGCGCGAGCGCGCTGGGGGTGCTGCAGGCGGCGCGCCGGGGAGGAAGGGGGGTTTTTCGAGGCGGAGTCCGGGGAGTTCGCGGGCCAGATTCGTTCCTCTTCGAGTGAAATTAGGGAAAAACAGAACCCTAATCGAAGGTAAATCCTAAATATCTCTTAAGATTAGGCTATGTGTTGTATCAATGACTAATTTTAGGATTTATCTTGATTTAGGGCTTTGATTCGGCAGGTGAAATAGGCGGATTTCATCACGTAGGCACTTGTCAAGTAAGGTGAGTAAATTGAATTTTGTTAACTAGGTTAAGGTTATAAATTGCTAAATTTTTGGATATGTAAATGGTTGAGTGGATCACTAATGGATATAAACTTGTATGTAAATTTATATATATGTAATGAAAAGAATAAAAATATATCATGTTGTGAAAGTTTCATGAGAGAAATCTCATTATGTATGAAGTTAGGAATTTTGCTTGCAAAGGGTGTGCACTACCTAGATTAGCCTCATAGTTGCATGTTTGAGAAACACGGTAACTCCTCCTATTGACTAGGTAAATTAATACGGAAAACCGGTTTAGGTTACATGTATTAGAGGACGTCACGAAGTCTTTTGTGATATGTGTATGCTTTATACCGTTAATTTAGCTAGATACAATGCGTGTGGAATATCGGACTAGGTATCGTAGCGAGAAATAAAAGAGAAATATGTCAATACTATGTATGTACACTAAATGTAAATCATTAGCGTGGTGTGACACTCTCATTATAAAAGAATAAAATGTGTACATTAGAAGGGTAGATATACCCATATAAATATAAACTCATACAAGAGAATGGCTTGCTTACTTTTCATAGTACATGAAACGTTCATGTGTAATTGTATGTTAAATTGAATGAAGTATATATTGTGTATGAATTATTTGGAGGAAGGGGCCGAGTAAGAACCGGCAGGAGGGGGAAGACGGTGAAATTTGCATTATGAGTATCTATGTATATTATTTGGAGGAAGGGGCCGAGTGAGAACCAGTAGGAGGGGGAAGACGGTGACAACCATATTATGTATATACTTGTACTATATATATACTACTTGGAGGAAGGGGCCGAGCGAGAACCGGTAGGAGGGGGAAGACGGTGACAACCATATTATGTATATACTTGTACTATATATATACTACTTGGAGGAAGGGGCCGAGCGGGAGCCGGCAGAAGGGGGAAGGCGGTGACAACTATACTTTGTTTCTATTTTGTGCTAAGTATGATAGTGATAACCTAAATAAACTTTCATGATAGTTGAGACATCTATCCTAAAATTTAGGAGCATGTGAGAGTACGACGAGAACCCGTTAATGAACTTCAGGATCAACTTAAAATCATTTGATATAAGGAATTAAATTAGTAAATTTTAGATGGTTTACTCACTGAGCTGTCAAGCTCACGTCTTTATTTCTTTTGTAAATTTCAGGTTCGGATAAAGGTAAGAGGCCAATGTAGATTCTGAAATCTTAAGAATGTGGATTGATCGACTCTTCCATGTCTCTTGTGATCAATTGTCTACTTTCATATTTTGTCTACTCTTGGAAATGCTTAATGTTTATATGTGAGAACTTGGTGTATGTAAAATGTATTTGGGTGTTATTACTGTAAGTCTAAGCTTTATGCGTGGCCGTTTGACTCTAGAACTTGACAGGTAATCTTAGTTGCATGTATGGAAGGACTTGGACCTTGTTATGGTAAATATGATGTATTGTGGGAATGAATGTTGTGACTCTCCTTGGGATATGATGGATGAATGCAAAGTTATGTAAAGAGGCCTTCTTTTCCTTATGTTGATAAGTAGGCAAATTGTGCCGAAATATGATATTGGAATGTTGGATCCATTGTGGACAATTATTGTGGTGGTGTAGTATGGCATAGTCCATATTTTAGGGGAGGTGCTGCCAAATTTTTGAGGAAATATTATTTTATCAGTCTTATATTATAAGTAGTTACTGGGACCGTTACAGTTGGTATCAGAGCAAGGTTGTTAGACCAAGTATAGACTAATTGTAGGGTTGTATGCACATTATATGTTTGTTGGTGGAAGCACTAGGGAGGTTACTATTAGACCGTGGAATTTTAAGTGTATGGGTTCCCTGAAATGTATGATATTTGCCTGTTCTCCTACGTTCTAATTCGGGTACCCGCATACTCTAATTTGAACGGATCCTACGAGAGGTGCGGGCCTATCGTGTGGATCTCCAGTGGTATGGGACATTGAGACTGGGGAGTAAGTAAAATATCAGATAAGTCAGGAGTAACTCAACCAGAAGGTACCTGAATTTGGTAAATTAATTGCAAGCTTTTCATAGATATATGTACATAGATATATGTGGTTAATCTATCATATTTTGAGGATTGGGAAGGAAAATAATCTAACATGAAACCTTATCCTTTCAGATGGGAGATTCTGACACGCCCGAGTTGTCATCAGAGGGCTCAGAAATGGAAAGTCAGAGTTGGATTGCAAATAGCATGGATTGGGACTACGAGTCCGATGAAACGGATCCAAAAACTATCTTTAGTAGACCCAAGGGTAGTACCAATGTGATGGGGGTAGCAGAACGCAACAAAGGGAATACCATCAAGGATGCCGAGAGTGTTATAAGGAATATGCCAGGGATCGAGGACCAGGAAGACGCATCCGATGCTGAGGTGGAGTCCCCTGGGAAGATGTTTTATGGGGGTATTTGGTGGAATTCAAATTAGATTGAAGATATGGATCTATATGACGATCATGAGTACTGGAGATGCGGGGATGACAGTATAATAGAAGAGGATCCAGAAGAGGACCCCGAGGAAGAGGACCCCGAAGAAGACCCCGAGGAAGAAGGATCCAGAAGAAGGAGTCCATAAGGGGGAAGCCTCAGCCGGTGATAGTATGGACAAAAGCTTTGCTGACTCAAACACCACTCCATGAAGTCTAGGGGCTAGGACATAGTATTTTGGGAGAATAAATATTTTGGACTTCCATATTTAGGACTTTTTGGGAAGGGCCTTGTATGTTGTAATCAAATGTGCAGAAATGGCATATCTTAGTTTGTGCACTTGCATCTTTTGTATGAATATGAATATAAGCATTTCATGTAAATCTTGTAAACATAATATTTTGAAGTTATAATAGTAGTGGCAGTGGCATTTTGTATATGAAGCTTTCATATTCTAAAGAATTTTGTTGATAACAAGAATTGTTAAATTTTCTAGGTAGTAATGGATCTAAATTTTCCTCCGCTACTAATTCTGATGGGAACGCCCCACCCCACAGTACGGTTAGGAGTGTTCATCCTCCGACCAATCAGGAGATTACGATGGATCGATTCAATACCGATCGGAGAGCCCCTGACAGGATGCCGGAATGGTTGATGCAGTTAACCACTTTAAGCAATCCACGCAGGGCCCTAGAGCAATTTCAAAAATTGAACCCCCCGCCATACAAAGGAGGAGCAGACCCAATTCAAACAGAGGAGTGGCTTCGTCAAATTTGCAAAATACTAGACGTGATGGAATGCACCGAGAATCAAAGGGTATCTTTCACTTCTTTTATGTTCCAAGGCGAGGCGGAACATTGGTGGGAGGTGGTTAAAACAGGAGCTAAATCCCTAGGAGAAGAAATTTCTTGGAAATTCTTTGTCAAAAAGTTCAATGAGAAATATATACCTGGAGTAGTGAGGGACAAGCTCGCGATGGAATTTCAAGAATTAAAACAAAATCTATTGACGATGAATCAGTATGAAATCAAATTCACCCAATTATCAAGATATGCTGGTAAGTTGGTGTCCGAAGAAGAAGACAGGACAAAAAGGTTTGTACGGGGTCTGAGGCCAGAAATCAGGAGCCAACTAATTCCATTTCAACTACAGATTTACAGTCAGGCGGTAGAGAAGGCTCTAGAAGTTGAAAGGGACCTGCAAGAAAATCAGGATGTAAGAACTAGAGAATTGCCATCTGCCAAATGCTTCCGATATCTCAGCACACCAAGAATTGGATCTACCAACTTCAGGTTCGGCGGAGGAACTGGACCTTCGTCAACATCAACTCCGAGAACAATGGCAGACTCGTGGCCCATGAATGCAGGATCCTTCCAAACTCGCCACATGCATCTTATCCGCGTCAAAATTTCGCGGGAGGAACGTGGTGTCCTAGATGCAACCGCAATCACACAGGGAGCTGCCTAGTAAACAAACAGTGTTTTGCCTGCGGCCAACTGGGCCACATGAGGAGGGATTGTCCGACACTACGAGGACATTCTGGTGCTGTTAGGGGAACGGGCAGGCGGACCGCAGGCATCGCCCCGACAACTGGATCATCGGGAGCTTTTCGGTGATCTGTCAACACATTTCAACCAGCCATGACGCAGGCTTCAGTGCAACAACTCAGGGCTCAAGGAAGAATGAATGCTTTAACCCAACAGGAAGTCCGGGCGTCTAACACAGTGGTTGAAGGTACTATTTGCTTATCTGGAGCAATCGCTCGAGCATTATTTGATTCCGGTGCCACACATTCGTTTATTTCCTTATCTTTTGCCACAAAAATTAATAAGATACCCGAACCCTTGAGTTTTCAACTGGCGGTGTCCACTCCGGTGGGCACAACTTTGACTACTGATATATATTATAAGGGATGTGAAATTATCATAGGAGAAATGAACACACATGCAGACTTGATCAAACTAGGAGAGATGGAATATGACATCATCCTAGGAATAGATTGGTTATCAACACACCATGCACATGTAGACTGCCATCAAAAGAAAATAATCTTCAAAATACCAGGGACCCCAGAATATGTGTTCGAAGGGACAAGGAATAAAATCAGCATTCCTGTGATCTCAGCCTTAAAGGCCACCAAATTATTGCGACATGGATGTCAAGAATTTTTGGCAACATTATTAGCCAAGGAGGAAGAGGAAGTAAGAATTGAAGACATAACAGTTGTAAGAGAATATCCTGATGTGTTCCCCGAAGAATTGCCAGGCTTACCTCCTGTCAGGGAAGTAGAGTTCTCCATTGACCTCCTACCTGGAATAGGACCTATATCAAAGGCTCCCTATAGAATGGCACCAGCAGAGATGAAAGAATTAAAGAAACAATTAGAAGAATTATTAGACCTGGGATTTATTCGGCCAAGTGTATCACCCTGGGGCGCTCCTGTGCTATTTGTAAAGAAGAAAGATGGAAGTATGAGATTGTGTATAGATTACCGGGAGTTGAATAAAGTCACTATCAAGAATCAATACCCACTCTCGAGGATAGATGACCTTTTGACCAGCTTCAGGGTGCAAGTGTATTTTCCAAAATAGATCTAAGATCGGGATACCATCAATTGAAAATCAAATCAGAGGATGTCCCCAAAACAGCCTTTAGAACCAGATATGGGCATTATGAATTTCTGGTGATGCCATTTGGACTGACCAATGCCCCAGCAGCATTTATGGATCTGATGAATAGAATATTTCAGCTATATTTGGACAAATTTGTAGTGGTATTCATTGATGATATACTAATCTACTCAAGAAACCCGGAAGAACATGAAGAGCATTTGAGAATAGTCTTGCAATTATTGAGGGAAAACAACTTTATGCAAAATTCAAAAAGTGTGAGTTCTGGCTAGAAAAAATTGGATTCCTCGGTCATATTATTACTAAAGAAGGAATATCTGTGGACCCAGCAAAGATAGAAGCGATTGAGAATTGGCCCTGACCTACCAATGTCTCTGAAGTACGTGTTGGCCCAAAGGCCTTCCACTGTAGTTTTGATGATGATTAACTCATGTAGTTATGTTTACTAATAATCTTGTGTTGTTTAAGTTTCAGATCATTAACCAAGATATTAGTTGGTGATTAGCTTCAACAAGGTGTTTAGAAGCTTTTCATGATGATTCCAGGGCCAAAGCGTCAAGATCACACATTGCCTAGCCCATGGATGGAGTTTTGGAGCAAGTCAATTTGAAGATGAAGATCGTCAAGAAGACTTAGGTATCCATAGTTTAAATAGTGTGTTTTAGATCCATTTGTAAAGTTTAGTATAGTTGATATGCTCAAGTGCACAAACACACACGTTTTCATGTTTGGGATTTGGTTTTCATGAATAGTAGATCAAAACAAGTTTACTTTATTTTTATGTATATTAGATGTATTCTAGATATACATACATGGTTTAACTTGCTAAGCAAACTTATTTTGATATCCCTATTCATGTATTGAAAAATCAAGTTTGATAAAAATGCAAGTTTTGTTTTTGATAAAATTTGCAAGACTCAAAAATGAATTGATATGATTAATATATATCTTGAAATTTTTATCACAAGTTTGTATTTTCATAAAAATGATAAAACTATTTTTGATGATTTTTAGAAGTGTTAAAAGATTTTTAGAAAAAAATTTTCCCAGTTTTTCTGACCCAGTTTTTGTTCCAAGCTTCAACCAAGTCGACTAGTAGCCTGACTAGTCGAGTAAGGCTGAGGTCGGTCGACCGGGCCGGTCGACCGACGTGCACAATTCTGTGCACGTTTTGAGGTACTGGGACGGTCGACCGCGCCGGTCGACCGGAGCACTTACAGTGCTCTCTGTTTGTTTCGGTCGACCGGGCCGGTCGACCGCTGTTGCCCAACGGTCATATTTCCGACCGTTGGCGGTCGATCGGGCCGGTCGACCGTTGCCTGTCAGAGCTGCCAGCTCAGCTCTAACGGCTAGTTTTGTTTGGGGGCTATAAATACCCCATCTCTTGGGCTGTTTTGTTAAGGTTTTCAAGAAGAAAAATTTCAGTGTTTCTCTAGTGTTTAAACAAGTTTTCAAAATAGTTTTTGTGCTAAAAAGATTTCATCTTTATTGTTTTGAGTTTTTGGAAAATCAAAGAAAATTAGGCTTTTGGGATATTGAATTGGATTTCACTTTCTATCATCTTCAAGAGATTTCCCAAGTAATTTTTCTTTGTTGCTTGTTTTCAAAAACACCTAGTTTCCACACTTGAGCTATCTTCTATCCTAATCTATTTAGGATCTTGTTTTTGTGGAAAAGAAAAGAGAAAAGAAAGAGAGATTGAGTTTGTGGTTTTTGGAACCACTTGTTGTAAACACCCTTATTCTTGTTGTATCCCTCTTAGGTAGAGGTGATCGGGTGATTGGTTTGCTCCCTCTAGAGAGAGGTGGAGTTTTGATTGTAAACCCTCTTCGGTAGAGGTGTTGGGTGTTGGTTGTTGTTGTATTGGCTACGGGCCTACCCCTCGGTTGTGAGGTGGTTGTTTGAGAGAGGAGTTAGGTACTCCATTATTGTACAAATCCTTCTCGGTGAAGGTTCCCTCGGTGGGAGTCCTCGGTGGACGGTATAGTGGATTGGAAATCCTACACGGTGGTGTAGGCGGGGATGTAGAGCAAGGGTGCTCGAACCTCGAAACATATCATTGTGTTTGCGTTTGATCCACTTGTCTCTAAACTCTCTCTCTTTACATTTGTGCAAAGCATCATACTTCATTCATATCATATTTACTTGTGTTGAACATAATTCATATTGTCATATCATATCTATTTGCTTGTGTTGTGCCTTGCATAATTCACATTGCTATATCTTGTATATGTTTGGTTGTTTGTGTGTGCCTCACTTGTCTCTAATCAACAAGAGCTTCACACAGCACCTCAACCCATTCAAGGGGAATCAAGAGGAGTTAGTCCAGAGCCCTTCACGGGGAATTCGGCTACACTTGTTGATTGTACTAAGTGTGATGCAATATTTGCATTAGCTTCCGCATTTAGCGCACTTAATTTTGCAATTAGTTTTAGATTAGCACTAACACCTATTCACCCCCCCTCTAGGTGTTCCCTTTTCAGTACGGAGTTTCTTAGGACTGGCAGGGTATTATCGAAGGTTCGTAGAGGGATTTTCCAGGATTGCGACACCATTATCACAATTGACCAAGAAAAATCTCAAATTTCATTGGGGGAAAAGCCAGGAGGATAGTTTTCAAGAATTAAAAATAAGCTAACTTCGGCCCCAATCCTAGCCATGCTCTCTGGGACTGAAGGATATGTTATATACAGTGATGCATCAAAGTCGGGACTAGGATGTGTATTAATGCAGCATGGTAGGGTAATTGCATATGCCTCCAGATAACTTAAAAATCATGAGAAGAACTATCCCACCCATGATTTGGGACTGGCTGCAGTCATATTTGCTCTAAAAATATGGCGACACTATTTATATGGTGTGTCTTGTGATATATATACAGACCATAAGAGCCTGAAGTACATATTTACTCAAAAAGAATTGAATATGCGCCAAAGAAGATGGTTGGAACTAATGAAGGATTATGATTTGACCATTCATTATCACCCTGGGAAAGCCAACGTGGTGGCAGATGCGCTTAGCCGCAAATCAGAGGGATCTTTAGCTACACTATTAACTCAACAGGCCACTTTGCTAAAGGAGATAGAAAGGATGCAGATAGAGGTTCAACCAAAGGAGATCGTAATTAGAGATAGCCAGATGAACCAAGTTAGAGTGGAATTTGATCTTTATGATAAGGTCCAACAAGCACAACAAAATGATGAGCAGACAGTTAAGAACTTCGAGAAAGTGCTAAGGGGCGAAACACAATATTTTGTCATTGATAAAGGGTTACTAAAGAAGGGAAACCGAGCATGTGTACCCCCAGACTTCGAACTCAAGGAACAAATTATGAGGGAAGCCCATTGCACCCCTTACACCGCACACCCTGGGGCAACTAAAGTGTATCAAGATCTGCGAGCAAATTTTTGGTGGGAAGGATGAAGGATGACATAGCCCGGTTCGTGCAGAAATGTTTAATATGTCAACAAGTTAAAGCGGAACATAAGAAGCCCCCGGGACTGCTAATGCCACTCCAAGTTCCGGAATGGAAATGGAATCACATTACCATGGATTTTGTGACAGGACTTCCCAAATCTCCTCGTGGACATGATGCCATATGGGTGATAGTCGATCGACTCACTAAGTCCGCACATTTCTTACCCATTCGATTGGATTACTCGATGGATAAGTTAGCACAAATCTATCTCCAGGAGATAATTAGAATTCATGGGGTGCCCGAAACCATTGTGTCGGATCGAGACCCTCGGTTCCAATCTAGATTCTGGGTCAATTTATCTAAAGCTCTGGGAACCAAGCTACACCCTAGCACGGCAGCGCACCCGCAAACTGATGGGCAGTCCGGAAGAACTATTCAAATATTAGAGGATATGCTGAGAGCTTGTACATTAGATTTTGGGGGCAATTGGGAGAAGTACCTATCATTAGTGGAGTTCGCATATAACAACAGCTACCAGTCCACTATAGGAATGCCACCCTTCGAAGCTTTATATGGAAGGAAGTGTAGATCACCAATTTGTTGGGAAGAAATGGGAGATCGAAAGTTACTAGGACCAGACATGGTCCAAGAAACTACAGAAAAGATCCGAACAATAAGGAAAAGGATGAAGGCAGCACAAAGCAGACAAAAAGCATATGCAGATCAACGCCGGAGATCCCTGGAATTTACGGAGGGAGACAAAGTTTTTCTGAAGATATCTCCGATGAAGGGTGTGGTGCGCATTGGCAAAAGAAACAAGTTAGGACCCCGGTATGTTGGACCTTTTGAAATATTGGAAAGAATCGGACCATTGGCCTATCGGTTAGCCTTACCACCCGAGATGGAAAAAGTGCATAACGTGTTCCATGTATCACAGCTAAGGAAATACGTACCAGACCCCAATCATGTCCTTAAATATTCGCCACTACAAATTCAAGAAGACCTGTCCTACGTAGTGGAGCCGGTGCAAATTCTTGACCGTAAGGAGAAACAATTGAGAAATAAAGTGATCCCTTTAATAAAGGTTTTGTGGAGAAGTCAAAAGCTTGAAGAGACTACGTGGGAACTGGAAGAAGAAATGCAAAGGTCTCATCCGCAACTATTTCTAGGTACGTTAAAGTTTCGGGACGAAACTCTTTTAAGGAGGGTAGTATTGTAACACCCGATTTAAATTAATCCAGGTTATAGTCTAAAATAATTTTCATTTAACTGGTGTAACAGTAATGTTTAAGCTTAGTCCAAAATTTTAGAAAATACTAGAAGTATATGTATATATATATATATATATATACATAAGTATTCACATTGGCACATTTTTGATACTAAGTATATTGTGCATATTTAATAGAGGTATATTACATGAGTATACTTATACCTAACCAAAGTATTAAATTGTAAGTATATCATGGGAATACTCAAACTAAAATACATTAAGTCCTAAAATAGTTAGAATTAGGGGTGATGTGTTGGCAACTTGAGAGCAAGAGGGAGTTGAGGTGGGGGCTATCTAGGGTGCTTGGGAAATTGGGGTATGAGGCGTCAAGCCCTTAGCAATTATAGGAAATTAATAATTCTAATAGGAAAATAAGTATTCCTAAAATACTTAACTCTCCTTCCCCCCAAAAATTTCTGTTCTTCTTCCTTGGCTGAGAACGAAAACCCCCAAAATCTCTCTCTTCCTTTGATCAACCAAGCTCTCTCTCTCTCTCTCTCTCTCCCCCGCTTCCACTCCCCCACCCTAGCCGCACGCCAGCCAGAGGCGGCGGAACCAGCGGCGACCAGGGCGGCCGCGCTGCAGGCGCGGCAGGGGGGCAGGCCGCGCGCGGCGCAGGCCGGCGAGCGGGCGCCGCGGCAGGGGAGCTCGCGAGCGCGCGAGCGCGCTGGGGGTGCTGCAGGCGGCGCGCCGGGGAGGAAGGGGGGTTTTTCGAGGCGGAGTTCGGGGAGTTCGCGGGCCGGATTCGTTCCTCTTCGAGTGAAATTAGGGAAAAACAGAACCCTAATCGAAGGTAAATCCTAAAGATCTCTTAAGATTAGGCTATGTGTTGTATCAATGACTAATTTTAGGATTTATCTTGGTTTAGGGCTTTGATTCGGCAGGTGAAATAGGCAGATTTCATCACGTAGGCACTTGTCAAGCAAGGTGAGTAAACTGAATTTTGTTAACTAGGTTAAGGTTATAAATTGCTAAATTTTTGGATATGTAAATGGTTGAGTGGATCACTAATGGATATAAACTTGTATGTAAATTTATATATATGTAATGAAAAGAATAAAAATATATCATGTTGTGAAAGTTTCATGAGAGAAATCTCATTATTTATGAAGTTAGGAATTTTGCTTGCAAAGGGTGTGCACTACCTAGATTAGCCTCATAGTTGCATGTTTGAGAAACACGGGTAACTCCTCCTATTGACTAGGTAAATTAATACGGAAAACCGGTTTAGGTTACATGTATTAGAGGACGTCACGAAGTCTTATGTGATATGTGTATGCTTTATACCGTTAATTTAGCTAGATACAATGCGTGTGGAATATCGGACTAGGTATCGTAGCGAGAAATAAAAAGAGAAATATGTCAATACTATGTATGTACACTAAATGTAAATCATTAGCGTGGTGTGACACTCTCATTATAAAAGAATAAAATGTGTACATTAGAAGGGTAGATATACCCATATAAATATAAACTCATACAAGAGAATGGCTTGCTTACTTTTCATAGTACATGAAACGTTCATGTGTAATTGTATGTTAAATTGAATGAAGTATATATTGTGTATGAATTATTTGGAGGAAGGGGCCGAGTAAGAACCGGCAGGAGGGGGAAGACGGTGAAATTTACATTATGAGTATCTATGTATATTATTTGGAGGAAGGGGCCGAGTGAGAACCGGTAGGAGGGGGAAGACGGTAACAACCATATTATGTATATACTTGTACTATATATATACTACTTGGAGGAAGGGGCCGAGCGAGAACCGGTAGGAGGGGGAAGACGGTGACAACCATATTATGTATATACTTGTACTATATATATACTACTTGGAGGAAGGGGCCGAGCGGGAGCCGGCAGAAGGGGGAAGGCGGTGACAACTATACTTTGTTTCTATTTTGTGCTAAGTATGATAGTGATAACCTAAATAAACTTTCATGATAGTTGAGACATCTATCCTAAAATTTAGGAGCATGTGAGAGTACGACGAGAACCCGTTAATGAACTTCAGGATCAACTTAAAACCATTTGATATAAGGAATTAAATTAGTAAATTTTAGAGTTTACTCACTGAGCTGTCAAGCTCACGTCTTTATTTCTTTTGTAAATTTCAGGTTCGGACAATGGTAAGAGGCCAATGTAGATTCCAAAATCTTAAGAATGTGGATTGATCGACTCTTCATGTCTCTTGTGATCAATTGTCTACTTTCATATTTTGTCTACTTTTGGAAATGCTTAATGTTTATATGTGAGAACTTGGTGTATGTAAAATGTATTTGGGTGTTATTACTGTAAGTCTAAGCTTTATGCGTGGCCGTTTGACTCTAAAACTTGACAGGTAATCTTAGTTGCATGTATGGAAGGACTTGGACCTTGTTATGGTAAATATGATGTATTGTGGGAATGAATGTTGTGACTCTCCTTGGGATATGATGGATGAATGCAAAGTTATGTAAAGAGGCCTTCTTTTCCTTATGTTGATAAGTAGGCAAATTGTGCCGAAATATGATATTGGTAATGTTGGATCCATTGTGGACAATTATTGTGGTGGTGTAGTATGGCATAGTCCATATTTTAGGGGAGGTGCTGCCAAATTTTTGAGGAAATATTATTTTATCAGTCTTATATTATAAGTAGTTACTGGGACCGTTACACTATATATAGAGGAGATGTTAAGCTCCTCTTACATATAGGCAATATATATCAACAAATTTTGAAACTATTTTTTAAAACAAAATTTTGAAATTTCTTGAAGTCAACAAAATGAATTATGATACCAATGAAATCAAATAGTAGTTGATAAAAACAAATGTTAGTACCACTTGTAAAAAAAATTTTAAGATACCAATTGTAGATTTTGATACCTATTGAAGGTGAAACATGAAGTACATTTTGATACCAAATAAATACCAATTGAAATACCAATTAAAATGATTAGCAATTGAAATACCAATTGAAATCAATGCATAAGCTTGTAAAGATACCAATTAATATTTGGAAGAAAATCAAGCTTAACATAAACATAATTTGTACTTTAAAAATATAAAGACATTGAAAAAATAAGCACAATCAGATTATATGCATGTATGAAAATGAAAATGCTAATAGAAATTTGAAGCATACATATATAAGAAAACATATATGAGTATACAAGAATAGAATTCTATGAAGATCATGTGTATAACTCATACCTACCACCCTATTCATGCACAAGTGTAAAAGATATACAAAAGGGTATACAAGGCATAGTCTGCCCATCCAACCGCCCTTGGGTTGGTAGGAGTTTTCAAAAATAAGAGTTTGAAAATAATTTAACATGTTTGAAAACTTTACTAATTTAATAATCAAGAAACTAGTTTAAAATAATTTTTAAAAAACTAGTTAAAGATCCTTCAAACATGAAATCAAATCATATATCCCATGAAGTATTGCTAAGAACATAAAAATTGTCACTCAAGATCTATAAGGCACAAAGATGTGCTCATAAAACAAGTATATGAGTAAACAATTGAAATGTGAGTACAGAATAATCATGTGAATAGCATATTCATAAAAATAATCAGTAAGGTCCAAAACAAATATGAAATTCTTTTATCAAAAACATGAAAATCATCAAAACTAAAATTTTCATCAAGCATCAAGGTACATATATGTTTTGTTGAAATTAAAGGTATACATACATATCCAAATATAGACTAGTCCACAAAAGTATATTGCATGAAGGCAAGTGGCTCTAGGATATACATGTATATCTATAAGTTTTAGACAAAAACAATATATACATGAAGCTAAACATATACAAAAATAGGGAAAATAAGTATAAATGAAAGAATCATCAAAACTTGGTTATACATGTACATGTAATGAGTACAAATGAGCAATGAAGCATAAACATATAATAATCAAGTGTAGCTTACTACTTGTACAAGTATAAACACAAGTTTTAACGAAAACTATATCTAAACAAGTAATCACCACATGAATCACAAAACAAATATGATGATTAGACCAAATGCACGTGTTTTAGAACTAGCATATACATAGTAGTTAAACGATAGTGAGAACAAAAAGTATGAATCCATATGAACATGGGTGTATCTCAGAGATTATTTATGTATATCACATGTCTAATAACATTACATTTAACATAATGAGCATTAAAATCATAACATGCTAAAAATTATCAATGTAAAAGCATGTAAACTAAAATAGGAGTTTAGAGATAGTTACCAAACTATATGAACTATTCTCTAAGTCTCCAAACCTTGTGGTACTCCCACCAATCATCTTTTATAGTGATGCATCAATTTGGTATGTCCATCTAGCTTATGCATCCACCACCAAGGCACCATACCTCTCACGTCATGTGAGAGCCCATATCTACATCAAACACAAGAGGTGGGGATTTTAGTACCCGTTTCTTTTTGGGTCCACGGGGTTAGAAACAAATGGAACCCAAACTTTATTATTTATAAAATTTATAAAATTTAATCTATCAAAGTAAAATATTGCAAGATAGCCTTTGCGACCACAATGTGTAAATGTGTACACTCTAGCATGCATATGAATGATGTGAGTGTGAACATGGTGTGCATATGTATACCGTGGGGGTTTGTGCATGAACATGTGAAATTTTTTTCTTGCAAAATATGGATCAATTTAGAGTAAGTAAATGCACATTGGCTCAAAGTGGAGCCCGAACAATCAATGTTCTTCTTCATAATGCAATATCATTATTAATTTTGGAAGAAGAGACATGAGCATGAGAATTAACAATCTTTTTCTTTTTAGAACTGTTTTCTTTTTTTTAAAACAATTTTCCTTTTCAAAGAGTTATTTTCTTCCAAAACAATCTCTTTTACTTTTTCCACTAAAATAATTTTATTTTTCAATGAATTGTTTCCTTTACACATGTCATTTAATTTTGAAGACAAGAAAATATTCACCTTTTCAGAAATTCATTTTCTTTTGAAACACATTCAAATTTATTTTTAAAAGAATTATTTTCTTTTAACAAAGAAGTGTTTTCCTTCTTCAACTTATCTTTTTCAATTTTTAATAAATCTTATTTTTCAAGAAGTTTTTGACAAAAAGATGCAAGCTCATCATAAGACATGTCAATATCTTCTTCTATCTCGGATTCAGAGTTTACCTCAAGGGGGTTATCCCTTTGGACCATGTAGTATATGTTGGAAGCATCACTTCTATAATTCGAGTCACTCCCCATATAGTATTACTTTTGTTCACCAAGAGAGACAAGTGTGTTCCATACTACAAAAACTGAATCAAAGTTAGCAACCATAAATAAACATTAATCATTTAGGGTAGATTTTAAAGCATGGATGACTTTTGTGTTAGCCTCAACATATTTGCCATTTAAACAATAAGAATCTTTAATAGTGGCAAAATAAACATGAATTCCTAGGGCTTTGAGGTACATTGACATCTTAACTTTCTAAGTTTGGATGTTAAGAATATTAAGCATAGGAGGTGTCATGAAATTCATATGTGTGTGTAAACAAATATTGTGATTAGCTAAAATGAGGATCTTTAACTCAAGGTTGTTAGACCCAAATCAAGAGCACAAAGCTCTGATACCAATTTAAATACACCTAGAGGGGGGTGAATAGGTGTACTAGCTAATCTAATGACAAATGATGCGGAATAAAATATTCAATTGCAACACACTATGTGTAACCAAGGAGTGTAGCTGAATTCTCCGTGAAGGGCTCTAGACTATCTCCTCGAGATTCCTTTAGATTAAGAGTTGAGGTGCTATATGAACCTCTCTTGGTTCAACACAAGTATGGGCAGACACAAACTATATCTAGCATATGATTATGTGCAATATAAAACAATATAAGATATAAGAGAGAAAGAATCTAGAGATAGTGGATCGAACGTAAACAATAAGATATGTTTTCGATGTTCGAGCCACTGCTTTACGTCCCTGCCTTCACACAGAACGATTTTCATTATGTCCACACAGGACCTCCACCAAGGGACCTCCACCGAGGAATTACAACTCTATGGAGTACACTACTCCTCTCTCAAACACAATCACTTCTACATAAGAGGGATAGGCACAAAGCCAAAACACAATCACCTCTACACAAGAGGGATAAGACACAAAGCCAAAGCTCAAACACAATTACCTCTACACAAAAGGGATAGGAACAAAGCCAAAGCAAAGAAAAGATTACAATCTTGGTGATCTAATGATCACAAACAACACTTGGTGATACAATAGACTACAAACAATTTTCCTCATATAAACAAGATCTTATAGATAAGATTAGAGATGATAGCTCAAGTGTGAGAAAATAAAGTGTTTGGAAAGAAAAATAATAAAGAAAACACTTGGGAAAAACACCAAATAGATTTGTAAAGAAAGATCAAAATCAATTTCTCAAAGACTCTCTTTCTTTGATTTTTTCAACACTTCAAAAATAAATAAAAGATAAAACTTTAAGGCTCAAAAACCTTTTTAAAACTTGCTGCTAAACACTTGAAAAGATAAGAAAATAGCTCTTGAAAAATCTTATTGAAAACAACCCAAGAGAACCCCATTATATAGGCCCTCAAAATTATAACCGTTGGCAGCTAGAAAAGGTCATTTTTGACCTACCGGGCCAACGGACATATTTCTAACCGTTGAGCGCCCGGTCGACCACCCGATCGACCGAGATTGAAGGAACATAACCTGTCGGTCGACCGCCCGGTCGATTAGAACTACCCGAGAGTTGGGTAGCTACAGCCGGTCGACCGCCCGGTCGACCGGCCTTATAGGATGGCCTTGTGCACGTCCTTGTGCACAGCTGTCAACTGACTGGTTAACCGAGCTCTGGTCCGGTCGACCGGTCGGTCGACCGCCAGCAGGCTCAGGCAGGGATTAAGGTTATGAAACTTGGTTTATTTAACACCTATAAAATCCCATAAATTCTCATAAATTTCACAAAATACCCTCTTATTAATATTTAAAGAACAAATATGTGTGACCAAAAATCAACACATATTACAAGCTATTTGAACTATTTTTGTGATATAAGAATTAAGCTTTAAACCGAAAATCGTATTTTCCAAAACTTGGATTTTGAAATGAAAATCCATTTTCTCCAAAACTTGTATAAATACAAAAACAAGATATTTGAACACTTTTGAAACATAGAGTATATGGATAGAATCCAATACCCATATAAAAGATATATTTATGTTTTTGACATTAAATCCAAATAAGTTTTGTTAATTACAAAACTCTAAACACATGAAATAGAATCATGAAAACAAGTTTTTCTAAATATATGGAGCATAGATGTATATAGATGAAATTCAATATATATTAAACCATATAAACTTATTTTGATTCTATCTATTCATTAAAATCATATATATGTGAACTTGAAATTCAAAATTGATTAAACCGAAAACCAAACGTATTGAACTTGTGTGAGTGTGTGAACTTGAGCATATCAAAACTAGTCTATCTTACATAAGATCTAAACACAACTAAACTAAACACAAACCGAAACTTCTTATAGAACTCCTTCTCCAAGCCAACTCAATCCAAACATGATCCAAAGAGCTTGACTCCATCCAAGTGCTAGGTGCGATCTTGATGCGCGAGCTCTTGAATCTACATGTGTTAGCTCCAAAACTCCTTTGTTGAAGCTAAGCACCTACTAAGATCTTGATAGAAAATCTGAAACTATATAAATACAAGATCATTAGTACTATAACTACATGAGTTAATCATCATCAAAACTAGAGTGATGGGCCTTTGGGCCAACAATCTCCCCCTTTTTGATGATGACAAAACTCATGGAGTTATATATGCATGGATTAAAGATAAGGTTCATAGAAGCTCCCCTTTAACTCATGCATAGTAATAAACAAATAGATATTCAATGAAATGCATAAAGTAAACACAAACATATATGCATAAACAAAGATATAAATATGCATATATAAACTCTCTAAATTCTTCTCCCCTTTTTGTCAATTCATTAACAAAGGGGTGAAGACAATCAAACAATAAAAATGTATATGCGATATATATTCATGAAGAGGAGAGACATTAAGTTAACTCCCCTGCATACATGCATTGCTTGGAGAAGGAATGACTAGACCTAACCCACATAAAACATAATATACAATGTATAAGCGGAGATGTGAAGCTCCCCCTACACACGTGTACTACATAAGGAAGAGAGGTTAAGCTCTTCAATATGAAAGTACACTCAACATGAATCTATATATAGAGGAGATATTAAGCTCCTCTTGCATATAGGCAATATATATCAACAAAGCTTAAAACTATTTTTTAAAACAAATTTTTAAAATTTTTTGAAGTCAACAAAATGAATTATGATACCAATGAAATCAAAAAGTAGTTGATAAAAACAAATTCTAGTACCACTTGTAAAAAATATTTTTAAGATACCAATAGAAGATTTTGATACCTATTGAAGGTGAAACATGATCTACATTTTGATACCAAATAAATACCAATTAAAATGATTAGCAATTGAAATACCAATTAAAATATCAATTGAAATCAATGCATAAGCTTGTAAAGATACCAATTAATATTTGAAATAAAATCAAGCTTAATATAAACATAATTTGTGCTTTAAAAATATAAAGACATTGAAAAAACAAGCACAATCAGATTATATGTATGTATGAAAATGAAAATACCAATTGAAATTTGAAGCATACATATATAAAAAAATATATATGAGTATACAAGAATAGAATTCTATGAAGATCATGCATATAACTCATACCTACCACCCTATTCATGCACAAGTTTAAAACATATACAATAAGGGTATACAAGGCATGGTCGCTCATCAACCCCCTTGGGTTGGTAGGAGTTCTCAAAAATAAGAGTTTGAAAATAATTTAACATGTTTGAAAACTTTACTAATTTAAGAATTAAGAAACTAATTTAAAATAATTTTAAAAAAAACTAGTTAAAGAACCTTCAAATATGAAACCAAATCATATATCCCATGAAGTATTACTAAGTACACAAAAAATTATCACTCAAGATCTATAAGGCACAAAGATGTGCTCATAAACAAGTATATGAGTAAACAAATGAAATGTGAGTGCACAAGAATCATGTAAATAGCATATTCATGAAAATAATCAATAAGGTCCAAAACAAATATGAAATTCTTTTATCAAAAATATGAAAATCATCAAAACTAAAATTTTCATCAAACATCAAGGTATATATATGTTTTGTTGAAATTAAAGGTATACATACATATCCAAACATAGACTAGTTCACAAAACTATATTGCATGAAGGCAAGTGGCTCTAGAATATACATGCATATCTATAAGTTTTAGACAAAAATAACATATACATGAAGCTAAACATATACAAAAATAGGAAAAACAAGTATAAATGAAAGAATCATCAAAACTATGTTATACATGTACACGTAATGAGTACAAATGAGTAAAACATATAATAATCAAGTGTAGCTCACTACTTGTAAAAGTATAAACATAAGTTTTAACGAAAACTACATCTAAACAAGTAATCACCACATGAATCACAAAACAAATATGAGGATTAGACCAAATGCACGTGTTTTAGAACTAGCATATACATAGTAGTTAAACGATGTGAGAACACAAAGTATGAATCCATATTAATATGGGTGTATCTCAAAGATTATTTATGTATATCACATGTCTAATAACATTGCATTTAACATAATGAGCATTAAAAATCGTAACATGCTAAAAATTATCAATGTAAAAGCATGTAAACTAAAATAGGAGTTTAGAGATAGTTACCAAACCATATGACTATTCTCTAAGTCTCCAAACCTTGTGGTCCTCCCACCAATCATCTTTTATAGTAATGCATCAATTTGGTATGTCCATCTAGCTTATGCATCCACCTCAAGGCACCATACCTCTCACGTCATGTGAGAGCCCACATCTACATCAAACGTAAGAGGTGGACATTTTAGTACCCATTGCTTTTTGGGTCCACGGAGGTTAGAAACAAATGGAACCCAAACATTATTATTTGTAAAATTTATAGAATTTAATCTATTAAAGCAAAATATTGCAAGATGGTCTTTCCGACAACAATGTGTACATGTGTACACTCTAGCATGCATATGAATGATGTGACATGAACATGGTGTGCATATGTATACCGTGAGGGTTTGTGCATGAACATGTGAATTTTTTTTTTTGTGAAATATGGATTCCAATTTAGAGTGATTAAATGCACATTGGCTCAAAGTGGAGCCCGAACAATCATTGTTCTTCTTCATAATGCAATATCATTATTAATTTTGGAAGAAGAGACATGAGCATGAGAATTAACAATCTTTTTCTTTTAAGAACTATTTTTTTTCTTGTAAAACAATTTTCCTTTTCAAAGAGTTATTTTCTTCCAAAACAATCTCTTTTTCTTTTTCCACCAAAATAATTTTATTTTTCAATGAATTGTTTCCTTCACAAATGTCATTTAATTTTGAAGACAAGGAAATATTATCTTTTTTCAGAAATTCATTTTCTTTTGAAACACATTGAAATTTATTTTTAAAAGAATTATTTTCTTTTAACAAAGAAGTATTTTCCTTCTTCAACTTATCTTTTTTAATTTTTAATAAATCTTATTTTTCAAGAAGTTTTTGATAAAAAGATGCAAGCTCATCATAAGGCATGTCAATATCTTCTTCTAGCTCGGTTTCGGAGTTTACCTCAAGGGGGTTATCCCCTTGGACCATGTAGCATATGTTGGAAGCATCACTTCCATCATTCGAGTCACTCCCCATATAGTATTGCTTTTGTTCACCAAGAGAGACAAGTGTGTTTCATACTACAAAAGTCGAATCAAAGTTAGCAACCATAAATAAATATTCATCATTTAGGGTAGATTTTAAAGCATGGATGGCTTTTGTGTTAGCCTCAACATGTTTGCCATTTAAAAAATAAGAATCTTTAATAGTCACAAAATAAACATGAATTCCTAGGGCTTTGAGGTACATTGACATCTTAACTTTCTAAGTTTGGATGTTAAGAATATTAAGCATGGGTCATGAAATCCATATGTGTATGTAAACAAATATTGTGATTAGCTAAAATGAGAATTTTTAACTCAAGGTTGTTAGACCTAAATCAAGAGCATCAAGCTCTGATACCAATTGAAATACACGTAGAGGGGGTGAATAGGTGTACTAGCTAATCTAATGACAAATGATGCGGAATAAAAAACTCAATTGTAACACACTATGTGTAACCAAAGAGTGCAGCTGAATTTCCTGTGAAGGGCTCTGGACTATCTCCTCGAGATTCCTCTAGATTAAGAGTTGAGGTGCTATATGAACATCTCTTAGTTCAACACAAGTATGGGCATACACAAACTATATCTAGCATATGATTATGTGCAATATAAAATAATGTAAGATATAAGAGAGAGAATTTAGAGATAGTGGATCAAACTTGAATAACAAGATATGTTTCGAGGTTCGAGCCACTGCTTTACGTCCCTGCCTTCACACAGAAGGATTTTCATTATGTCCATATAGGACCTCCACCAAGGGACCTCCACCGAGGAATTACAACTCTACACTTGGAGTACACTACTCCTCTCTCAAACACAATCACCTCTATATAAGAGGGATAGACACAAAGCCAAAACACAATCACCTCTACACAAGAGGGATAAGGCACAAAGCCAAAGCTCAAACACAATTACCTCTACACAAAAGGGATAGGCACAAAGCCAAAGCAAAGAAAAGATTACAATCTTGGTGATCCAATGATCACAAACAACACTTGGTGATCACAATAGACTACAAACAAATTTTCTCACATAAACAAGATCCTATAGATAGGATTAGAGATGATAACTCAAGTGTGAGAAAATAAAGTGTTTGGAAAGAAAAATAACAAAGAAAACACTTGGGAAAAACACCAAATAGATTTGTAAAGAAAGATCAAAACCAATTACTCAAAGATTCTCTTTTCTTTGATTTTTCCAACACTTTAAAAATAAATAAAAGATAAAATTTTTAGGCTCAAAAACTTTTTTAAAACTTGCTGCCAAACACTTGAAGAGATAAGAAAATAGCTCTTGAAAAATCTTATTGAAAATAACTTAAGAGAACCCCTTTATATTGGCCCTCAAAATTATAGCCGTTGGCAGCCAGAAAAGATCATTTTTGACCTACCGGGCCAACGAACATATTTCTAACCGTTGAGCGCCCGATCGATCGCCCGATCGACAAAGACTGAAGGCACATAGCGTGCCGGTCGACCGGAACAACCCGAGAGTTGGGTAGCTACAGCCGGTCGACCGCCTGGTCGACCGGCCTTATAGGATGGCCTTGTGTACGTCCTTGTGCACAACTGTTGACTGACTGGTTAACCGAGCTCTGGTCCGGTCGACCGGTCAGTCGACCGCCAGCAGGCTCAGGCAGGGATTAAGGTTATGAAATTTGGTTTATTTAACACCTATAAAAGCCCATAAATTCTCATAAATTACACAAAATACATTCTTATTAATATTTGAAGAACAAATATGTGTGACTAAAAATCAACATATATTACAAGCTATTTAAACTATTTTTGTGATATAAAAATTAAGCTTTAAACCAAAAATCGTATTTTTCAAAACTTGGATTTTGAAATGAAAATCCATTTTCTCCAAACTTGTATATATATAAAAACAAGATATTTGAACACTTTTGAAGCATAGAGTATATGGATAGAATCCAATACCTATATAAAAGATATATCTATGTTTTTGACATTAAATCCAAAATAAGTTTTGTTAATTACAAAACTCTAAACACATGAAATAGAATTATCAAAATAAGTTTTTCTAAATATATGAAGCATAGATGTATATAGATGAAATCCAATATACATTAAACCATATAAACTTATTTTAATTCTATCTATTCATTAAAATCATATATATGTGAACTTGAAATTCAAATTGATTAAACCGAAAACCAAACGTATTGAACTTGTGTGAGTGTGTGAACTTGAGCATATCAAAACTAGTCTATCTTACATAAGATCTAATCATAACTAAACTAAACCCAAACCAAAATCTTCTTATAGAACTCCTTCTCCAAGCCGACTCGATCCAAACATGATCTAAAGAGCTTGACTCCATCCGAGTGCTAGATGCGATCTTGACGCGCGAGCTCTAGAATCTATATGGTTAGCTCCAAAACTCCTTTGTTGAAGCTAAGCACCTACTAAGATCTTGACAGAAAATCTGAAACTATATAAATACAAGATCATTAGTACTATAACTGAGTTAATCATCATCAAAACTAGAGTGATAGGCCTTTGGGCCAACAATCTCCCTCTTTTTTATGATAACAAAACTCATGGAGTTATATATGCATGGAATAAAGATAAGGATCATAGAAGCTCCCCTTTAGTTCATGCATAGTAATAAACAAATAGATATTCAATGAAATGCATAAAGTAAACACAAACATATATGCATAAACAAAGATATGAACATGCATATATAAACTCTCTAAATTCTTCTCCCCTTTTTGTCAATTCATCAACAAAGGGGTGAAGACAATCAAACAATAAAAATGTATATGCGATATACATTCATGAAGAGGAGAGACGTTAAGTTAACTCCCCCTACATAAATGCATTACATGGAGAAGGGATGACTAGACCCTAACCCACATAAAGCATAATATATAATGTATAAGCGGAGATGTGAAGCTCCCCTTACACGTGTACTACATAACGAAGAGAGGTCAAGCTCTTCAATATGAAAGTACACTCAACATGAATCTATATATAGAGGAGATGTTAAGCTCCTATTGCATGTAGGCAATATATATCAACAAAGCTTGAAACTATTTTTTAAAACAAAATTTTGAAATTTCTTGAAGTCAACAAAATGAATTACGATACCAATATCAAATACTAGTTGATAAAAATAAATGTTAGTACCACTTGTAAAAAATATTTTAAAGATACCAATTATAGATTTTGATACCTATTGAAGGTAAAACATGATGTACATTTTGATACCAAATAAATACCAATTGAAATACCAATTAAAATGATTAGCAATTAAAATACCAATTAAAATACCAATTGAAATCAATGCATAAGCTTGTAAAGATACCAATTAATATTTGGAATAAAATCAAGCTTAACATAGACATAATTTGTGCTTTAAAAATGTAAAGACATTGAAAAAACAAGCACAATCAGATTATATGTATGTATGAAAATGAAAATACCAATTAAAATTTGAAGCATACATATATAAGAAAACATATATGAGTATACAAAAATAGAATTCTATGAAGATCATGTGTATAACTCATACCAACCCACCTATTCATGCACAAGTTTAAAAGATATACAATAAGGGTATACAAGGCATGGTCGCCCATCCAACCACCCTTGATTTGGTAAGAGTTTTCAAAAATAAGAGTTTGAAAATAATTTAACATGTTTGAAAACTTTACCAATTTAAGAATGAAGAAACTAGTTTAAAATAATTTTAAAAAACTAGTTAAAGATCCTTCAAACATGAAACCAAATCATATATCCCATTAAGTATTGTAAGTGCACAAAAAATTGTCACTCAAGATCTATAAGGCACAAAGATGTGCTCATAAAACAAGTATATGAGTAATCAAAAAAAATGTGAGTGCATAAGAATCATGTGAATAGCATATTCATGAAAATAATCAATAAGGTCCAAAACAAATATGAAATTCTTTTATCAAAAATATGAAAATCATCAAAACTAAAATTTTCATCAAGCATCAAGGTATATATATGTTTCATTAAAATTAAAGATATACATACATATCCAAACATAGACTAGTCCACAAAAGTATATTGCATGAAGGCAAGTGGCTCTAGAATATACATGCATATCTATAAGTTTTAGACAAAAACAACATATACATGAAGCTAAACATATACAAAAATAGGAAAAACAAGTATAAATGAAAGAATCATCAAAACTTGGTAATACATGTACATGTAATAAGTACAAATGAGTAAAACATATAATAATCAAATGTAGCTCACTACTTTTACAAGTATAAACATAAGTTTTAATGAAAACTACATCTAAACAAGTAATCACCACATGAATCACAAAACAAATATGATGGACCAAATGCACGTGTTTTAGAACTAACATATACATAGTAGTTAAACGATAGTGAGAACACAAAGTATGAATCCATATGAACATGGGTGTATCTCAAAGATTATTTATGTATATCACATGTCTAATAACATTACATTTAACATAATGAGCATTAAAAATCATAACATGCTAAAAATTATCAATGTAAAAGTATGTAAACTAAAATAGGAGTTTAGAGATAGTTATCAAACCATATGAACTTTTCTCTAAGTCTCCAAATAATGTGGTCCTCCCACCAATCATCTTTGATAGTGATGCATCAATTTGGTATGTCCATCTAGCTTATGCATCCACCATCAAGGCACCATACCTCTCACGTCATGTGAGAGCCCACATCTACATCTAACACAAGAGGTTGAGATTTTAGTACCCATTTCTTTTTGGGTCCACGGGGGTTAGAAACAAATGGAACCCAAACATTATTATTTGCCAAATTTATAGAGTTTAATCTATCAAAGCAAAATTTTACAAGATGGCCTTTGCGGCCACAATGTGTTAATGTGTACACTCTAGCATGCATATGAATGATGTGAGTGTGAACATGGTGTGCCTATGTATACCGTGGGGGTTTGTGCACGAACACGTGGAATTTATTTCTTGCGAAATATGGATTCTAACTTAGAGTGATTAAATGCACATTGGCTCAAAGTGGAGCCCAAACAATCAATGTTCTTCTTCATAATGCAATATCATTATTAATTCTTGAAGAAGAGACATGAGCATGAGAATTAACAATCTTTTTCTTTTTAGAACTGTTTTCTTTTTCTTTTAAAATAATTTTCCTTTTCAAAGAGTTATTTTCTTCCAAAACAATCTCCTTTTCTTTTTCCACCAAAATAATTTTATTTTTCAATGAATTGTTTTCTTCACAAATGTCATTTAATTTTGAAGACAAGAAAATATTCTCCTTTTTCAGAAATTCATTTTCTTTTAAAACACATTCAAATTTATTTTTAAAAGAATTATTTTCTTTTAACTAAGAAGTGTTTTCCTTCTTCAACTTATCATTTTCAATTTTTAATATATCTTATTTTTAAGAAATTTTTGACAAAAAGATGCAAGCATACGGCATGTCAATATCTTCTTCTAGCTCGGATTCGGAGTTTACTTTGTGGTTATCCCTTTGGACCATGTAGCATATGTTGGAAGTATCACTTCCATCATCCGAGTCACTCCCCATATAGTATTGCTTTTGTTCACCAAGAGAGAAAAGTGTGTTCCATACTACAAAAGCTGAATTAAAGTTAGCAACCCTAGATAAATATTCATCATTTAGGATAAATTTTAAAGCATGGATGGCTTTTGTGCTAGCCTCAACATGTTTGCCATTTAAACAATAAGAATCTTTAATAGTGAAAAAATAAACATGAATTCCTAGGGCTTTGAGGTACATTGACATCTTAAATTTTCAAGTTTAGATGTTAAGAATATTAAACATGGGAGGTGTCATGAAATCCATATGTGTGTGTAAACAAATATTGTGATTAGCTAAAATGAGAATCTTTAACTCAAGGTTGTTACACCCAAATCAAGAGCACCAAGCTCTGATACCAATTGAAATACACCTAGAGGGGGGTGAATAGGTGTACTAGCTAATCTAATGATAAATGATGCGGAATAAAAACTCAATTGCAACACACTATGTTGTAACCAAAGAGTGTAGCTGAATTCTCCGTGAAGGACTCTGGACTATCTCCTCGAGATTCCTCTAGATTAAGAGTTGAGGTGCTATATGAAGCTCTCTTGGTTCAACACAAGTATGGGCAGACACAAACTATATCTAACATATGATTATGTGCAATATAAAATAATGTAAGATATAAGAGAGAAAGAATTTAGAGATAGTGGATCGAACGCAAACAATAAGATATGTTTCGATATTCGAGCCACTGCTTTACGTCCCCGCCTTCACAAAGAAGGATTTTCATTATGTCCACACAGGACTTCCACCAAGGGACCTCCACCGAGGAATTACAACTCTACACTTGGAGTACACTAGTCCTCTCTCAAACACAATCACTTCTACATAAGATGGATAGGCACAAAGCCAAAACACAATCACCTCTACACTGTTGGCCCAGAGGCCTTCCACTCTAGTTTTGATGATGATTAACTCATGTAGTTATAGTTTACTAATAATCTTGTGATGTTTAGTTTCAGATACTTAACCAAGATATTAGTAGGTGATTAGCTTCAACAAAGGAGTTTTGGAGCTTTCACATGGTGATTCAAGAGCCCGAGCGTCAAAGTCATATCTAGCACTCATTGGAGTCAAGCTCGGTGGATCAGGTTTGGATCGAGTCGACTTGGAGACGGAGCTCTACGAGAAGACTTCGGTATAGTGTTTAGTTTATTGTTTAGATCCATTGTTAAAGTCAGATAGTGTGATATGCTCAAGTTCACAACACACACACTTGTTTAAGTTTCATGTTTTGGTTTTCGGCTTTTTGGTTTAACCGATCTTGGTTTTCATGAATAGATAAAATCAACAAGTTTACATGGTTTAATGTATATTAGATTTGTTCTATATACATGTATGCTTCAACTATTTAAACAAACTTAGTTTGATAGTCTATTTCATGAGTTTGGTGTTTTGGTATTTAAAACAAAAGTTATTTTCGGATTTAAAGTCAAAAACAGTGATATATATATATATATATATATATATATATATATATATATATATATATATATATAATATATATATATATATATATATCTGTGTGTGTGTGTGTGTGTGTTTCATGTATGTTGGATTCTATCCATATACTACATGCTTAAATGTTGTTTCTATATCATGTTTTTGAATTTGGACAAAACGATTTTTCAAATCAAAAATCCTAGTTTTGGAAAATACGGAATTTGGTTTTTGGTAAAATTTTCATAACACAAAAAGAGTTCAAAATGTTTGGAACTTGGTTTGATTTTTATTCAAATAAGTTTGTATTTCAAAGAGAAATAAGAACTCATTTTTGTGGATTTTTAGAAATTTTTATGGGATTTATTTGGTAATTAAAAACCCAGTTTTCAAATCCCTTATTCAGCCCTGCCAGGCTCTGGCGGTCGACCGAGCCGGTCGACCGTACCCAGAGTCGGTCGACCAGATCGGTCGACCAACGTACACAAGGTCGTGCACGCTGACCAGCCACAGGCCGGTCGATCGAGCGGTCGACCGACTAAAAGTGCCCCACTTACTGGTGGGGGCGGTCGACCGGACGGTCGACCGTGAGGCTTGGCACGGTCGACCGAGCGGCCGACCGACCAGAGAGCAGCTGCTATCTGGTTTTGGCACGGTCGACCGGCAGGCTCAACGGTCACTTTTTTGACCGTTGGCCAGTCGACCGGCCGGTCGACCGGAAGGTCAAAATTGACCTTTCTGCTGCCAACGGGTAGAATTCTTTTGGGGCCTATTTATACCCCATTTGAGGGCTATTTTGTGTAAGGTTTTTAGAAAGAAAAATTCTAGATCTTTTCAAGTGTTTTCAGCAAAAAGTTTTTGGGATCAAATTCTTATTCTCTATTTGTTTTAAAAGTGTTTGTTATTTCAAAGGAAATTGTCTTTTGGGAATTTATTTTTGATCTAAAAATTCTATATATATTTGGAGAGTTTCCCAAGTGATTTTTCTTTGTTAAAAATACTTTGTTTTCTCACACTTGAGCTTATCATTCTATCCTCTCTATAGGATCTTTGTTTTGTGGGAAAAGAATTGGTTTGTGGTCTTTTGATCACTAAGTTGTAAACCCTCCTACTTTGTGTTATCCCTCTTGTGTAGAGATTGATTTTGGAGTGGTGGCTTTGTGCCCTATCCCTCTAGTGTGAGGTTGATTATGTTTGTATTGGCTCTGTGCCTATCCCTCATTTGTGAGGTTGATATTGGTGGCTTTGTGTGTAGCCTCTAAGTGTAGAGATTGTGTTTGTAATTGAGAGAGGAGTTGTGTACTCCCAGTTGTATTGCCCCAAATCCTCAGTGGAGGTTCCCTATGTGGGAGTCCTGTGTGGACAAGTTAGTGGATTTGAAATCCTTCTGTGTGAAGGCGGGGACGTAGAGCTGTGTGCTCGAACCTCGAAACATATCTCAGTGTTTGCGTTTGATCCATTGACTCTAACTCTCTCTCTCTCTCTTTTATATTGTACCTTGCATCATTTCATATTGCTCATTCATATATTATATGCTTGGCTTGTTTGTGTGTGCCTCACTTGTGTTTAACCACGAGAGCTTCATATAGCACCTCAACTCTTATTCAGAGGAATAAAGAGGAGTTAGTGCAGAGCCCTTCACCGAGAATTCGGCTACACTCGTTGGTTACACTAAGTGTGTTGCAATTTAGTTTTAATTTTCACATTTTGTTCATTAGATTAGCCGTACACCTATTCACCCCCCCTCTAGATGTACTTACAATTGGTATCAGAGCCTACGCTCCTAATATTAGGTTTAACCACCTAGGAGTGAGATCTTGGTTTGCTAATCTATCATTTGCATTTGCATTTGCGCACATATAGTTTGCACTCATGGATAGCCCTCCCATGTTTGATATCTCTAGACTTGATATATGGAAGGTTATGATGAGTTGTCATTTAAAAGCCCTAGGATACAAAGTTCACCTTGCCATTACCAAGAAATCCTACCTTAGTGATAGCAAGCATATAGAGGCTAATGCACTTGCCCTAAAGGCACTTAGAGCATCCCTTGATAAAAAATATTTACATGTGTTTTCTCACTATGATTCCGCTTTTGCAGTATGGAACATTTTGACATCTCCTGAGCTACCAACGCTTATCAATAAGAAGAGAAAATCTAGTCGAGACAAGTCCGACGAACGTTGCTTCATGGTCCAAGGGAATGACTCACTTGAGGTACAATTAGAAACTCAACTAGATGCTAGTTCTAGTTCTTATTGCAATGAGTGTATGGATACACAAGCCTTGAATGATGAACTTGCTAAAAATTGTGAAAGTTTGATATCAAAATATAAACTTTTGAAAAAGGATAGTCATGTTTTAAAAGAAGAAAATAAAAATTTATCTTCTAGAATTGAGATTGCTTTGCAAGAGAGGGATGAGATTTTAAGTGAACTTGACTCACTTAAATCCCAACTTGAACTTGCCCTTAATGAAAACAAAATTTTGAAAACCAAAAATGATTGTGAAAATGTTTTAAAGAAAAATGCGGCTTTATCTTCAAAAGTTGATTTTGTTGTAAAAGAAAATGTTTCTTTGAAAAATGAAATTGATTTGATTTCACAAGAATTGGAAGATTGTTTAAAGAAAAATATTTCTTTGCAAAATGATATTGATTCACATGTTTGCCATGATAGTGTAGTTTCACCTAGCTTACCTATTGCATGCTCCACTTTATTTTCAAGTATTAAAAATGATATAAATGTTTTGAAGAAAAGTGTTGATTGTTTGGGCTCCACTTTGAGCCATTGTTCTTTGAACCACTCACGTTTGGAATCTATATTTCGAAAGAAACAAGTTCCATCTTTGCATGCACACAAACCACGGCATACGCATGCTTCCCACGTTCACTCCCATAACACGATGTATGCTCATGTGTACACTTGTACACATTGTGGACGTAAGGGCCACCTTGCTAAATTTTGCTATGATAAGATACATGATGTAAATTTAGCAACTAAATTTGTTTGGGTTAGGAAAGGAGCTAACCCCCATGGACCCAAAAGAGTGTGGGTACCAAAGACCACCCCTATTGTATTTGATGTAGGTGTGGGCTCTCGCAGACGTGAGAGTAATGGTGCCTTGAAGTGGATGCGTTCCGTGCTTTATGAGGACTATTTGGATGCATCACTTTCAAGGAGAGTTTGGTGGGAGAACCACCTTGTTTTGGAGACATAGAGAGTTGCCCTCTCGGTTTTAATAACGATCTCTTACTCCTCATTTATTATTTACATGCTTTTCATATCATTGATTTTGGCATGTTTTGATGTTTCATGATTAGTATGTTATATGCCATGATATTTAGATTAGTGATATACATGTTTAGTTATTTGAGACACCCATGTTTAATATGGATTTATATCTTTGTGTTCTCACATTTGTTTTTAACTAATGTGTATGTTTTAGATCTATGCATGGGCATGTACATAATGATCATATGTATGTTTATGAGTTTTTGTTTTATTTTCTATGCTTCATGTGTTGATTACATGTTTAGATGTTAGTTTTCATTAAAACTTAGATATATACTTGTACAACTAGTGAGCCACAAATAGATCATTATATGTGTGTGCTTAAAAGCTCATTTGTACTCATTAGATGTACTAGTATAGTCTAGTTTTGATAACTCTTAAATTTTAACTTGTATTCCCATTTTATGCATATTTTCATGTTTATAATTAGCTTCATGTATATGTCTATTTTGTCTAAACTATTAGTTATACATATACATCCTTGAGCCACTTGCCTTCATGCATATACTTTTATGGACTCATTTATATTTGGATATGTATGTATACTTTAGTTTGTACATGACATACATATACCTTGAAGAATTCTAGTTTTGATGGTTTTCATGTTTTTAAGGAATTTCATATTGAGCTAAATTGACTATTTTCATGATTATGTTTTTCACATAACTTGTACACTCACTTTAGTTGATATTTTCTCATGATTTTGTTTTCATGAGTATAATTTGTGATATATAGATTTTGAGTGTTTGGTGATCATGTGATTTACATGTTTTTCATGAAATATAATTTTGTTTTATTCCTTACTTGAAAGATTTCGTACTAGTTTACAAATTTTTCTTATAACTAGTTTGTATTCTTCATTATGGTAGAGTTTTTCAAACATATTATATTTTCAAACTTATTTTTGAAAACCCCTACCCATTCAAGGGCGGTTGGTTGGGCGACCATGCCTTGTATGCTTCTTACTGAAAATCCTTTTAAACATGTGCATGAAATGTGTGGTAAGTATTATGAGTTATACACTTGATCTTATTGTGTTTTCAATTGGTATCATTGGATCGTTTCAATTGGTATCACTATTGACATTCTTTTTGTATACTCATATATGTTTTTTTTATATGTATGCTTTCAATTTCAAATAGTATCAATTTCGATTGGTATTAAAAATTTTCATACATATATATATGCTTTATTTGTACTTACTATATCTCTATATCTCTGAGCACAAATTTTGGTTATGCTAAACTTGATTTCTTAAATGACTATTATATTTCAATTGATTATGTTTCAATTGGTATCATATACAAGCTTATGCATCATTTTATTTGGTATTTCATAAAGGGAAAAAAATTCATATTTCACCTTTCAATTGGTTTTGTTATTTTACTCCCACATTTTATGTTCAAAATGATTTATTTACTAACAATTGGTACTTAAATTGGTATTTACTTACAATTGGTATCAATTGGTATGTAAATTTATATTAAAACATTTGTTTTATGTACCTTCAATTGGTATGTTTTGTTTTATGTATTTAAATTGATATCATGATGCACTAAATTGGTTGGTATCATAATGTTTTGTTTTGATTTCACCCCTTATTGATATTCTTTTTGTTTAAGACAAAAAAGGGGAGAGCATTGTTTTATTGTTTTCTTTGACCCCTTTGTTGATGATTGACAAAAAGGGGGAGAAGTATTTGAGTTTAAATGCATGTTCATTGTTTATTTGTAAGTTTATATCAAAGTTGTTTTATTGATTATCTTCCAATTGGTATCAAGAATTTTTATTGATTGAATTTTTTTTATTTGATTGGTATCAAGAGCTTTCATGTTGCTTAAGTTTTCACATTGAAATTTTTATTGGTATCAAGAGTAATTATTTAATGAACATGTTTATTTTAAAAGGAAAAGGAATTTATTTTAAAAAGTTTAGTATCAAGAGCATGTTTCTTTCATGTTTTGGTATCAAGAGCATGTTCATGTCATTGTTTTATGCATATTGATGCATATTCATGTTTAGTACTCATTGCATATATTTATTGATTATTGCTATGCATGAGTTAAGGGGCTTCTTTGAAGCTCAACGTTAATCCATGCATATATAACTCCATGAGTTTTGTCATCATCAAAAAGGGGGAGATTGTTGGCCTAGAGGCCTTCCACTCTAGTTTTGATGATGATTAACTCATGTAGTTATAGTTTACTAATAATCTTGTGATGTTTAGTTTCAGATACACTTTGTTTTCTCACATTTGAGCTTATCATTCTATCCTCTCAATAGGATCTTTGTTTTGTGGGAAAAGAATTGGTTTGTGGTCTTTTGATCACTAAGTTGTAAACCCTCCTACTTTTGTGTTATCCCTCTTGTGTAGAGGTTGATTTTAGAGTGGTGGCTTTGTGCCCTATCCCTCTAGTGAGAGGTTGATTGTGATTGTATTGGCTCTGTGCCTATCCCTCATTTGTGAGGTTGATATTGGTGGCTTTGTACCTAGCCTCTAAGTGTAGAGGTTGTGTTTGTAATTGAGAGAGGAGTTGTGTACTCCTAGTTGTATTGCCCCAAATCCTCAGTGGAGGTTCCCTGTGTGGGAGTCCTGTGTGGACAAGTTAGTGGATTTGAAATCCTTCTGTGTGAAGGCGGGGACGTGGAGCTGTGTGCTCGAACCTCGAAACATATCTCGATGCTTGCGTTTGATCCATTAACTCTAACTCTCTCTCTCTCTTTTATATTGTGCCTTGCAGCATTTCATATTGCTCATTCATATATTATATGCTTGGCTTGTTTGTGTGTGCCTCACTTGTGTTTAACCACGAGAGCTTCATATAGCACCTCAACTCTTATTCAGAGGAATCAAGAGGAGTTAGTGCAGAGCCCTTCACCGGGAATTCGGCTACACTCGTTGGTTACACTAAGTGTGTTGCAATTTAGTTTTAATTTTCGCATTTTGTTCATTAGATTAGCCGTACACCTATTCACCCCCCTCTAGGTGTACTTACATACACAAGAGGGATAAGGCACAAAGCCAAAGCTCAAACACAATCACCTCTACACAAAAGGGATAGGCACAAAGCTAAAGCAAAGAAAAGATTACAATCTTGGTGATCTAATGATCACAAACAACACTTGGTAATCACAATAGACTACAAATAATTTTTCTCACATAAACAAGAACCTATAGATAGGATTAGAGATGATAGCTTAAGTGTGAGAAAATAAAGTGTTTGGAAAGAAAAATAACAAAGAAAACACTTGGAAAAAAACACCAAATAGATTTGTAAAGAAAGATCAAAACTAATTTCTCAAAGACTCTCTTTTCTTTGATTTTTCTAACACTTTAAAAATAAATAAAAGATAAAATTTTTAGGCTCAAAAACTTTTTTAAAACTTGCTGCTAAACACTTGAAGAGATAAGAAAATAGCTCTTGAAAAATCTTATTGAAAACAACCTAATGGAACCCCTTTATATTGGCCCTCAAAATTATAGCCGTTGGCAGCCAGAAAATGTCATTTTTGACCTACCGGGCCAACGGACATATTTCTTGAGCGCCCGATCGATCGCCCGATCGACCGAGACTGAAGGCACATAGCCTGTCGGTCGACCGCCCGGTCGACCGGAACAACCCGAGAGTTGGGTAGCTACAGCCGGTCGACCGCCTGGTCGACCGGCCTTATAGGATGACCTTGTGTACGTCCTTGTGCACAACTGTTGACTGACTGGTTAACCGAGCTCTGGTCCGGTCGACCGGTCAGTCGACCGCCAGCAGGCTTAGGCAGGGATTAAGGTTATGAAATTTGGTTTATTTAACACCTATAAAAGCCCATAAATTCTCATAAATTACACAAAATACATTCTTATTAATATTTGAAGAACAAATATGTGTGACTAAAAATCAACATATATTACAAGCTATTTAAACTATTTTTGTGATATAAAAATTAAGCTTTAAACCGAAAATCGTATTTTTCAAAACTTGGATTTTGAAATGAAAATCCATTTTCTCCAAACTTGTATATATATAAAAACAAGATATTTGAACACTTTTGAAGCATAGAGTATATGGATAGAATCCAATACCTATATAAAAGATATATCTATGTTTTTGACATTAAATCCAAAATAAGTTTTGTTAATTACAAAACTCTAAACACATGAAATAGAATCATAAAAATAAGTTTTTCTAAATATATGAAGCATAGATGTATATAGATGAAATCCATATACATTAAACCATATAAACTTATTTTAATTCTATCTATTCATTAAAATCATATATATGTGAACTTGAAATTCAAAATTGATTAAACCGAAAACCAAACGTATTGAACTTGTGTAAGTGTGTGAACTTGAGCGTATCAAAACTAGTCTATCTTACATAAGATCTAAACACAACTAAACTAAACACAAACCAAAATCTTCTTATAGAACTCCTTCTCCAAGCCGACTCGATGCAAACGTGATCCAAAGAGCTTGACTCTATCCGAGTGCTAGATGCGATCTTGACGCGCGAGCTCTTGAATCTATATGTGTTAGCTCCAAAACTCTTTTGTTGAAGCTAAGCACCTACTAAGATCTTGATAGAAAATCTGAAACTATATAAATACAAGATCATTAGTACTATAACTACATGAGTTGATCATCAACAAAACTAGAGTGATGGGCCTTTGGGCCAACAATCTCCCCCTTTTTGATGATGACAAAACTCATGGAGTTATATATGCATGGAATAAAGATAAGGTTCATAGAAGCTCCCCTTTAATTCATGCATAATAATAAACAAATAGATATTCAATGAAATGCATAAAGTAAGCACAAACATATATGCATAAATAAAGATATAAACATGCATATATAAACTCTCTAAATTCTTCTACCCTTTTGTCAATTCATCAACAAAGCGGTGAAGATAATCAAACAATAAAAATGTATATGTGATATATATTCATGAAGAGGAGAGACGTTAAGTTAACTCCCCTACATACATGCATTACATGGAGAAGGGATGACTTGACCCTAACCCACATAAAGCATAATATACAATGTATAAGCGGAGATGTGAAGCTCCCCCTACACACGTATACTACATAACGAAGAGAGATCAATCTCTTCAATATGAAAGTACACTCAACATGAATCTATATATAGAGGAGATGTTAAGCTCCTCTTGCATGTAGGCAATATATATCAACAAAGCTTGAAATTATTTTTTAAAACAAAAATTTGAAATTTCTTGAAGTCAACAAAATGAATTACGATACCAATATCAAATAGTAGTTGATAAAAATAAATGTTAGTACCACTTGTAAAAAATATTTTTAAGATACCAATAGTAGATTTTGATACCTATTGAAGGTGAAACATGATGTACATTTTGATACCAAATAAATATCAATTGAAATACCAATTAAAATGATTAACAATTGAAATACCAATTAAAATACCAATTGAAATCAATACATAAGCTTGTAAAGATACCAATTAATATTTGGAATAAAATCAAGCTTAACATAAACATAATTTGTGCTTTAAAAATGTAAAGACATTGAAAAAACAAGCACAATCAGATTATATATATGTATGAAAATAAAAATACCAATTGAAATTTGAAGCATACATATATAAGAAAACATATATGAGTATATAAGAATAGAATTCTATGAAGATCATGTGTATAACTCATACCTACCACTGTATTCATGCACAAGTTTAAAAGATATACAATAAGGGTATACATGACATGGTCGCCCATCCAACCGCCCTTGGGTTGGTAGGAGTTTTCAAAAATAAGAGTTTGAAAATAATTTAACATGTTTGAAAACTTTACCAATTTAAGAATGAAGAAACTAGTTTAAAATAATTTTCAAAAAACTAGTTAAAAATCCTTCAAATATAAAACCAAATTATATATCCCATGAAGTATTGTTAAGTGCACAAAAAATTGTCACACAAGATCTATAAGGCACAAAGATGTGCTCATAAAACAAGTATATGAGTAAACAAATAAAATGTGTGTGCACAAGAATCATGTGAATAGCATATTCATGAAAATAATCAATAAGGTCCAAAACAAATATGAAATTCTTTTATCAAAAATATGAAAATCATCAAAACTAAAATTTTCATCAAGCATCAAGGTATATATATGTTTTGTTGAAATTAAAGATATACATACATATCCAAACATAGAATAGTCCACAAAAGTATATTGCATGAAGGCAAGTGGCTCTAGAATATACATGCATATCTATAAGTTGTTGGCACAAAGGCCTTCCACCCTAGTTTTGATGATGATTAACTCATGTAGTTATGTTTACTAATAATCTTGTGTTGTTTAAGTTTCAGATCTTTAACCAAGATATTAGTTGGTGATTAGCTTCAACAAGGAGTTTAGAAGCTTTTCATAATGATTCCAGGGCCAAAGCTTCATGATCACACATTGCCTAGCCCATGGATGGAGTTTTGGAGCAAGTCAACTTGAAGATGAAGATCATCAAGAAGACTTAGGTATCCATAGTTTAGATAGTGTGTTTTAGATCCATTTGTAAAGCTTAGTATAGTTGATATGCTCAAGTGCACAAACACACACGTTTTTATGTTTTGGATTTGGTTTTCATGAATAGTAGATCAAAACAAGTTTACTTTAATTCTATGTATATTAGATATGTTCTAGATATACATACATGCTTTAAACTTGCTAGATAAACTTATTTTGACTATCCTATTCATGTATTGAAAAATCAAGTTTGATAAAAATACAAGTTTTGTTTTTGATAAAATTTGTAAGACTCAAAAATGAATTGATATAATTGATATATGTCTTGAAATTTTTATCACAAGTTTGTGTTTCAATACAAAATGTTAAAACAAGCTTTGTGGATTTTTAGAAGACTTAAAAGATTTTTAAAAATATTTTTAAACTATTTTTCTGACCCAGATTTCTGTTCCAGGCTTCAACCAGTCGACTAAGTCAACTAACCAAGTCGACTAGGCTGAAGTCGGGACCGGGCCGGTCGACCGATGTGCACAAATCTGTGCACGTTTGGCAGCTTTGGGACGGTCGACCCGGACGGTCGACCGGTCTGAGAGCAGAGCTCTCTGTTTGTTTGGGTCGACTGTGTCGGTCGACCGTGGTTGCCCAACGGTCACATTTCTGACCGTTGGCGGTCGACCGGGCCGGTCGACCGTCAGCCTGTCAGGCTGCCACATCAGCCTAACGGCTAGTTTTCTGATGGAGGTATAAATACCCCATCTCTTGGGCTGTTTTGACAAGACTTTTGACAAGAAAAATTTCAGAGTTTGTTTAGTGTTTAAATAAGTTTTCAAAAGAGTTTTTGAGCCAAAAAGATTCCATCTTTATTTGTTTTAGGTTTTTGAAAAAATCAAAGAAAAGAGTATTTTGGGAGATTTGTCTTGGTTTTCATTCTATATCTTTTGCAAGAATTTTCCCAAGTGTTTTTCTTTGTTGCTTGTTTTTCAAACACCTAGTTTTCCACACTTGAGCTATCATGCTATCCTAATCTATTAGGATCTTGTTTTTGTGGAAAAAGAAAGAAAAGAGAGATTGTTTGTGGTTGAAAGAAACCACTAGTTGTACACCCTTGTTCCTTTTGTATCCCTCTTAGGTAGAGGTGATCGGGTGATTGGTTTGCTCCCTCTAGTGAGATGTGGAGTTGGTTTGTAAACCCTCTTCGGTAGAGGTGTTGGTTGTTGTTGGTGTTTGGCTACGGGCCTACCCCTCGATTGTGAGGTGGTTGTTTGAGAGAGGAGTTCGGTACTCCCGTGTTGTAAAAATCCTTCTCGGTGAAGGTTCCCTCGGTGGGAGTCCTCGGTGGACGTTATAGTGGATTGGAAATCCTACACGGTGGTGTAGGCGGGGATGTAGAGTAAGGGTGCTCGAACCTCGTAACATATCATTGTGTTTGCGTTTGATCCACTTGTATCTAAACTCTCTCTTTACATTTGTGCAAAGCATCATACTTCATTCATATCATATTTGCTTGTGTTGAGCATAATTCATATCATCATATCATATCTATTTGCTTGTGTTGTGCCTTGCATAATTCACATTGCTATATCTTGTATATGCTTGGTTGTTTGTGTGTGCCTCACTTGTACCTAATCAACAAGAGCTTCATATAGCACCTCAACCCATTCAAGGGGAATCAAGAGGAGTTAGTCCAGAGCCTTTCACGGGGAATTCGGCTATACTTATTGATTGTACTAAGTGTGTTTGCAAGATTTGCATTAGCTTCCGCATTTAGCGCACTTAGTTTTGCATTTAGTTCTAGATTAGCACTTACACCTATTCACCCCCCCTCTAGGTGTTTTTCATAAGTTTTAGACAAAAACAACATATACATGAAGCTAAACATATACAAAAATAGGAAAAACAAGTATAAATGAAAGAATCATCAAAACTAGGTTATACATGTACATGTAATAAGTACAAATGAGTAAAACATATAATAATCAAGTGTAGCTCACTACTTATACAAGTATAAACACAAGTTTTAACGAAAACTACATCTAAATAAGTAATCACCACATGAATCACAAAACAAATATGATGATTAGACCAAATGCACGTGTTTTAGAACTAACATATACTTAGTAGTTAAACGATAATGAGAACACAAAGTATGAATCCATATGAACATGGGTGTATCTCAAAGATTATATATGTATATCACATGTCTAATAACATTGCATTTAAAATAATGAGCATTAAAAACCATAACATGCTAAAAATTATCAATGTAAAAATATATAAACTAAAATAGGAATTTAGAGATAGTTACCAAACCATATGAACTTTTCTCTATGTCTCCAAACAATGAGGTCCTCACACCAATCATCTTTAATTGTGATGCATCAATTTGGTATGTCCATCTAGCTTATGCATCCACCATTAAGGCACCATACCTCTTACGTCATGTGAGAGCCCACATCTACATCTAACACAAGAGGCAAAGATTTTAGTACCCATTTCTTTTTGGGTCCACGGGGGTTAGAAACAAATGGAACCCAAACATTATTATTTGCAAAATTTATAGAGTTTAATCTATCAAACCAAATTTTGCAAGATGGCGTTTGCGGCCACAATGTGTTAATGTGTACAATCTAGCATGCATATGAATGATGTGAGTGTGAACATGGTGTGCTTATGTATACCGTGGGGGTTTGTGCATGAACACGTGGAATTTATTTCTTGTGAAATATGGATTCCAACTTTGAGTGATTAAATGCACATTGGCTCAAAGTGGAGCCCAAACAATCAATGTTCTTGTTCATAATGCAATATCATTTTTAATTCTTGAAGAAGAGACATGAACATGAGAATTAACAATCTTTTTCTTTTTAGAACTGTTTTCTTTTTCTTTTAAAATAATTTTCCTTTTCAAAGAGTTATTTTCTTCCAAAACAATCTCCTTTTCTTTTTCCACCAAAATAATTTTATTTTTCAATAAATTGTTTCCTTCACAAATGTCATTTAATTTTGAAGACAAAAAAATATTCTCCTTTTTCAGAGATTCATTTTCTTTTAAAACACATTCAAATTTATTTTTAAAAGAATTATTTTCTTTTAACTAAGAAGTGTTTTCCTTCTTCAACTTATTATTTTCAATTTTTAATAAATCTTATTTTTCAAGAAGTTTTTGACAAAAAGATGCAAGCATAAGGCATGTCAATATCTTCTTCTAGCTCGGATTCAGAGTTTACCTTGGGGTTATCCCTTTGGACCATGTAGCATATGTTGAAAGCATCACTTCTATCATCCGAGTCACTCCCTATATAGTATTGCTTTTGTTCACCAAGAGAGACAAGTGTGTTTCATACTACAAAAGCTGAATCAAAGTTAGCAACCCTAGATAAATATTCATCATTTAGGATAGATTTTAAAGCATGGATGGCTTTTGTGTTAGCCTCAACATGTTTGCCATTTAAACAATAAGAATCTTTAATAGTGACAAAATAAATAAGAAATCCTAGGGCTTTGAGGTACATTGACATCTTAACTTTTCAAGTTTAGATGTTAAGAATATTAAACATGGGAGGTGTCATGAAATCCATATGTGTGTGTAAACAAATATTGTGATTAGCTAAAATGAGAATCTTTAACTCAAGGTTGTTACACCCAAATCAAGAGCACCAAGCTCTGATACCAATTGAAATACACCTAGAGGGGGATGAATAGGTGTACTAGCTAATCTAATGACAAATGATGCGGAATAAAAACTCAATTGCAACACACTATGTTGTAACCAAAGAGTGTAGCTGAATTCTCCTTGAAGGGCTCTGGACTATCTCCTCGAGATTCCTCTAGATTAAGAGTTGAGGTGCTATATGAAGCTTTCTTGGTTCAACACAAGTATGGGTACACACAAACTATATCTAGCATATGATTATGTGCAATATAAAGCAATGTAAGATATAAGAGAGAAAGAATTTAGAGATAGAGGATCGAAGCAAATAACAAGATATGTTTCGAGGTTCGAGCCACTGCTCTACGTCCCCGCCTTCACACAGAAGGATTTTCACTATGTCCACACAGGACCTTCCACCAAGGGATATCCACCGAGGAATTACAACTCTACACTTGGAGTACACTACTCCTCTCTCAAACACAATCATCTCTACATAAGAGGGATAGGCACAAAGTCAAAACACAATCACCTCTACACAAGAGGGATAAGGCACAGAGCCAAAGCTCAAACACAATCACCTCTACACAAAAGGGATAGGCATAAAGCCAAAGCAAAGAAAAGATTATAATCTTGGTGATCCAATGATCACAAACAACACTTGGTGATCACAATAGACCATAAATAATTTTTCTCACATAAACAAGATCCTATAGATAGGATTAGAGATGATAGCTCAAGTGTGAGAAAATAAAGTGTTTAGAAAGAAAAATAACAAAGAAAACACTTGGGAAAAACGCCAAATAGATTTATAAAGAAAGATCAAAACCAATTTCTTAAAGACTCTCTTTTCTTTGATTTTTCCAACACTTTAAACATAAATAAAAGATAAAACTTTTAGGCTCAAAAACGTTTTTAAAACTTGCTACTAAACACCTGAAAAGATAAGAAAATAGCTCTTGAAAAATCTTGTTGAAAACAACCCAAGAGAACCCCTTTACATAGGCGCTCAAAATTATAGCCGTTGGCAGCCAGAAAAGGTCATTTTTGACCTACCAGGCCAATGGTCATATTTCTGACCGTCGACCGCCAGGTCGACCGCCCGGTCGACCGCCCGGTCGACCGAGACTGAAGGTAGATAGCCTGTCGGTTGATCGCCCGGTCGACCGGAACTACCTAAGAGTTGGGTAGTTACAGTCGGTCGACCGCTCGGTCGATCGGCCTTATAGGATGGCCTTGTGCACGTCCTTGTGTACAGCTGTCGACTGATTGGTTAACTGAGCTCTCGTCCGGTCGACCGCCAGCAAGCTCAGGCAGGGATTAAGGTTATAAAACTTGATTTATTTAACACCTATAAAATCTCATAAATTCTCATAAATTCCACAAAATACATTCTTAATAATATTTGAAGAACAAATATATGTGACCAATAATCAACACATATTACAAGCTATTTAAACTATTTTTGTGATATAAAAATTAAGCTTTAAACAAACATATATGCATAAGCAAAGATATAAACATGCATACATAAACTCTCTAAATTCTTCTTCCCTTTTTGTCAATTCATCAACAAAGGGGTGAAGACAATCAAACAATAAAGATGTATATGCGATATACATTCATGAAGAGGAGAGACGTTAAGTTAACTCCCCCTACATAAATGCATTACATGGAGAAGGGATGACTAGACCCTAACCCACATAAAGTATAATATATAATGTATAAGCGGAGATGTGAAGATCCCCCTACACACGTGTACTACATAACGAAGAGAGATCAAGCTCTTCAATATGAAAGTAAACTCAACATGAATCTATATATAGAGAGATGTTAAGCTCCCCTTGCATATAGGCAATATATATGATGGGGAGATTTTGTCTCCTCGTTTTAAAATACCGCAAGTGCACGGTCGTTCGATGTAGACTAGAGGGTCGATCCACAGGGACAAGTGGCGCTTAAGGTTTCAACACTTTTAGGCGATTTGAAAAAAAGTTTTGGGATTTTATCTAAATTACTTGTCAATCTAAGGAAAAGTCAAGCACCTAGGTTTGAATCCCCTAAACTAGCATCAAGCAGTCAATTTCGGTCTCTCTACTAGTTCATTACAAATCACCAAATTACTTTTCTATCAGGTAAATTAAGTCTGAATACTAGATCTAAGTACAAGGTATCATCTAAGTTACATGATCCATCAAAGGTAAATAAAAATGACAGATTAACTTAAAGGCGAAAAAGCAGTAAACCCTAAGTATGAATAATTAACTAGAGATGCATAGCCTGTCAAATAACTAGTGAGTCTAGAAATAATATCCTAAAATTTATAGGCAATTGATGTGTGCAACAGTCCTAGTTAAGAGATTTACAGTTGATCACATTAGAATCTAGCCTAAGTTCATCCCCTAGGTGCTCGAAGAGAAATTAGCTAATCATGACGCAGCCAATAACAATATAGTCTAATGAATAAATCATGATCAAGTAAATAATTAATTGCATGTAATTAGATAATTAAATTAATATAAACAAATTAATAACCAAGTAATTAATAACTACTACTAGAATTGATTAACTAAATTAATAAATAAAAAAATTAAAAAAACAATTACATAAAGCCGCACTGGCTTTTCTCCTCGCATGCGGAACGCCGAAGAACAACTGCCTGTGATGAAGGCATTAGATGGCATGTGCAATCAACAGGAAGAGATACAAGGCCACCATGATGATTAAATGACTTAAAATCATATATAATATTTAAAAGGAAAACTCCCTCTACAAGAACTAGGCCCCCAACTGCATTAAAAAAATAATAATAATGATAAAGAAAAACTAAAAAACCTAGCTGCCGCCTCCCTTCCAATCTCTCCTTTATGTAATATAGGAGTTTTACAAAAAGGCCCTTTGAAATACATCTATTACATAATAATTCATTTTCAATTCAGATAGATTTTTTAAATGACCAATATAGGCAGCCAATGGAGGAATCAATAAAAGCTATCAACATGAAAGTTGTAGATCTGCGAATTATCTTGCCGTATCATCTTGAATGATTTTTTTCGGAGTCCTGTAGCTAAAGTTATGATCAAAACACTACAACATATTTGGAAAGCAACCCTCAATCTTTTACAAATTGTGTGATTTTATTGCTGAAAGTAACCGGATTCCTCTTTCTCTTTCTTTTACCTGTTTCCGCAAAATATAATCAAATATCCCGAGTAGCATTATTTATATACAAATAATAGATAATTAGGAGCATAAAATGATGTAAAATCGTGCCGATCAAATACCCCACACTTATCTTTTGCTAGTCCTGGAGCAAAACTAATAAAAAGAAAAAGAAAAACTAAACTACCCTAACTCACTTTCGTAGGAATCACGATTGCACTTAGCATGTGCAAAAAACCGTTAAACCCCTAAGTTACCCCTAAAAGACGAGTTTTATCTTGTGAGGGTTTTCAGTAGATTACACCCACAAAATCCAAGAAATTTAAAGATTAAGAAATAAATAAAAGTAAAATAAGGATAACTGAAAATTAAGAAAAGAAAACACATCAATTTTTTTTATTTTTTTATAGTTAACTAGTTAGCAAGATCATCAATTTCCATGAGTTTCATTTTCAAGTAAAACCTCAATTCAAGATATCATATTGGCTATAAAATAAAGTCTCAAATCAAAAACTTTACACCATCTGTTCTAAGTTTCAGATCCTATGTACCCCGTGATCGTGATGTAGCTCTTAAGCTTGGGAATATTTAATTATAACTTTCATATTTTTTTTGTGATAACAAATTTTTTTCCTTCTTTTTCTCTTTTTTTTAAGACTTTTTTTTAACTATCTTTCGCGTAGATACCGAGGCTTCCTGAGGCCAAGGCACCTAGCTAAATGATAATCAAAATTATTATATTTTTATAATGTCTTATCCTATTAGGCTTTCTCAGCTACCCATATAGCGAGCTTTGGGCCAATGCTCCCAAATCAGATGGTCTTAGGGCAATAAGTGTAAAGACACTCCTACGGACTTAATTACTCAAGCAACTGAGGCCACAAGAGAAGACTTATTAAATCTATTTTACTATATAACAAATCTTTTTTTCTTTTCTTTTTAGTTGTTATCAATATCCCAAGCTTATGAACTAAAAGTGTAAGTGCTATTGGGTACATAATCACTTAGACTAAGTTTAGATGGTATGTCCGTTTTAGATTCTAATCTTTATTTTAAGACTTTATAACTCTTTCATCTTGATCTTACCCTTAAAATCCACTCATGGATACTAAATCACTCACATACTAGCAATCATTTGCAGAAAATTTTCAACTTTTTTTCTTTTCTTTATTCAATTTTTTTTAAGACTCCTAAAAGAAAATAAAGATAAAGAATGGAAAAAAAAACCCCTAAAAGCAAAACAAAATAAAAAAAAGACTCCTAAAAGAAAAAAAATGTGAATCTCCCCCCACACCTAAACTATGTCATGTCCTCATGCACACAAATGAATACAGAGATAAAAATAATGTAGCATGTAATTTACACATCCAAAACATGCACACAATCATGATGACCATACAATCCAAGCATACAAAAGATATAGAAATATAAACAGTATGTTAGAATTAGAAATACTCACAGTGCACTAGAAAATCAAGTTGTTGAAACAACAAAAATTCTCCCTGTGTGTGGTGGATGCCTCCTTGCTTATCCTGTATCACTTGTAATAAACTCAGCACATGGGTTAGAGAAAGAGAAATAAAAGACTCACTAAAACTGACTCAACTAACTAAAAGAGAAATAGAAAAGACTCAACAACTAAAAGAAAAAAAATAAAACAAATATTTACATATGTACAATTTCACAACTTCCCCACACCTAGATTTTTCTAGGTCTATTCCCTCGAGCTCGCTTCCCATCATTCCAATGGGTTCTCTTCAATGAACAAAGTGGAGAGGTTAATCTTTTTGTCATCTTTAGTTTCATCCTCTCCAGCTTGTTCATCACTTTCCTCCATCTCCTCCTTCTCTTCTTCCCATACCGCCTCAAAAATTCATCATTTTCACACAATATAATTGGAGTGTCCACAATATGATTGCCTACAAATTTAAGCTCATTCTCAAACATCACCTCAAAATTTAAATCAACAATTTTCCTTGGAGGTGTGTAACTAACCAAAGCATCCCTAACAGGTTCATCCAAATATATGAGTTCATCTTCAAATAGGTTTTCAGAGCTTTGATTAATTAGAGATTCTTGAATTAAGTTTTGAAAAGTATGATCATTGGTTGGCTCATCGAAAGTGAAGATACTCAAATCGAGTTTTGTTTTCTGAAAGGGAACTCTAAACTTAAGATCTTCAACACATGTTTTCTCATTATTGTGATTACACTCTTCAATAAAAAAGATAATCAAGAAACAAAGGCTCATTATCCATGTAGGCATCCTCAAAATTTTGATCAGTATGCTCCATTTTCTCCATATGAGTGGATGCAATTTTCTGCTCCTCAACACTTGTCTTCTCACAAAACTTAGAAAATTCATCCTCAAATTTCTCTTGAAGTAAAAATTCATCATTTTCACATTCATCTTCATAATAAGATTCAATTGGCTCCACATGAGTTGTATGTGTAGCCAAATAATTTCTAATCATTTCATTCAGACACTAAGAATTATTATCACGTTTGTACACCTCATGGACCTTCACAACTTTCTCAACAAGCTTCTCATGTTCAAGCTCTTCAAATTGATTAAGATGAAATAATGGGGACTCAAAGGGCATCTCGATGGAATGATTAGACATGTCACTATGGCCAACGATTTGCTCTTCGGGTCTAACAGTTTGGCCTTTGTTCATTTGATGAAAATTGATGTGCTCTTGAATTGACATGGGTCGAGTCGATAGTGGCTCAGGAACTAGTTGACTAAAAAAGGGATCCTTCTCTTGCTCACTAACCAACTCATTTGCTGGCCTGTTTAAGCAGTCTCTAATGTCATAGAGAACTTGCTTTGAAGTTTGCCTGAAAGTTTCAAAAGCTTCCTCTAGTATTGGTTCCTTGTCCACCTGATTGCCATTGCGCTCCATTTGCGAAAGTTGATGGAACTCTTGAACTTGATCTGGACTTGTGGTTGAAATAGGTTGATTGAGTTGAGTCATTATCTTATCCATGTGAGCACATGTCTCGATTAACTGCTGATTGGTTTCGACTATAGTCTGCTGCATGCATGTCTTCAAAACTCTCCTCTAATGTGCTCGTCAGTTTCTCATGATCATTGTCAAATCCCCAGGATAGAGGTGATGGTTCATTGTAGGACAAATTAGATTGAGAATTTTGATATGATTGATCCCATGAAAATTGAGGACAATTTCAACCCTCTGAATTGAAGTTTGATGGATAAGGCTCGCTCGCAGGTCCTTGAAATGTGTGGAATTGATTTTGACCTAGTCCTAGCGAATACCCTATCGAAGGACACTGTTCTGAAGGATGATTTGGATCTTGACAGTGATGGTAACTCATTTGATGGTATGAAGAAAATGAGTAATTCGTAGGATGGATGTATTCATTAAAGTCAGGAAGAGAGGTTGGTGATGGAAAGGAGGGTCTGGCCTATAAAATGGATCGTAACCAAATGAATTTAGATAGGCCATGGGGAAAGGATTTTTTTTAATTTTTTTAATTTGTTTTATTTTCTTATTTTTTGAATTTTTAAATTTTTTTTTAACAATCCGGTATAGGTGTCAAAACTAAAGATAGAACACCATGTCCCCGGCAACGGCGCCAAAAACTTGATGGGGAGATTTTGTCACCTCGTTTTAAAATATCGCAAGTACACGATCGCTCTATGTAGCACTTGAGGGTCGATCCACGGGGACAAATGGCTCTTAAGGTTTCAACACTTTTAGGCGATTTGAAAAAAGTTTTGAGATTTTATCTAAATTACTTGTCAATCTAAGGAAAAGTCAAGCACCTAGGTTTGAAGCCCCTAAACTAGCATCAAGCAGTCAATTTCGGTCTCTCTGCTAGCTCGTTACAAATCACCAAATTACTATTTCTATCAGGTAAATTAAGTCTGAATACTAGATCTAAGTACAAGGTATTATCCACGTTACATGATCCATCAAAGGTAAATAAAAATGACAGATTAACTTAAAGGCGAAAAAGCAGTAAACCCTAAGTATGAATTATTAACTAGAGATGCATAGCCTGTCAAATAACTAGTGAGTCTAGAAATAATATCCTAAAATTTATAGGCAATTGATGTGTGCAACAGTCCTAGTTAAGAGATTTACAGTTGATCACATTAGAATCTAGCCTAAGTTCATCCCCTAGGTGCTCGAAGAGAAATTAGCTAATCATGACGCAGCCAATAACAATATAGTCTAATGAATAAATCATGATCAAGTAAATAATTAATTGCATGTAATTAGATAATTAAATTAATATAAACAAATTAATAACCAAGTAATTAATAACTACTACTAGAATTGATTAACTAAATTAATAAATAAAAAAATTAAAAAAACAATTACATAAAGCCGCACTGGCTTTTCTCCTCGCATGCGGAACGCCGAAGAACAACTGCCTGTGATGAAGGCATTAGATGGCATGTGCAATCAACAGGAAGAGATACAAGGCCACCATGATGATTAAATGACTTAAAATCATATATAATATTTAAAAGGAAAACTCCCTCTACAAGAACTAGGCCCCCAATTGCATTAAAAAATAATAATAATGATAAAGAAAAACTAAAAAACCTAGCTGCCGCCTCCCTTCCAATCTCTCCTATATATAATATAGGAGTTTTACAAAAAGGTCCTTTGAAATACATCTATTACATAATAATTCATTTTCAATTCAGACAGATTTTTTAATGACCAATATAGGCAGCCAATGGAGGAATCAATAAAAGCTATCAACATGAAAGTTGTAGATCTGCGAATTATCTTTCCGTAGCATCTTGAATGATTTCTTTCGGAGTTCTGTAGCTAAAGTTATAATCAAAACACTGCAACATATTTGGAAAGCAACCCTTAATCTTTTACCAATTGTGTGATTTTATTACTGAAAGTAACCGGATTCCTCTTTCTCTTTCTTTTACCTGTTTCCTGCAAAATATAATCAAATATACCCGAGTAGCATTATTTATATACAAATAATAGATAATTAGGAGCATAAAATGATGTAAAATCGTGCTGATCAAATACCCCCACACTTATCTTTTGCTAGTCCTGGAGCAAAACTAATAAAAAGAAAAAGAAAAACTAAACTACCCTAACTCACTTTCGTAGGAATCACGATTGCACTTAGCATGTGCAAAAAGCCGTTAAAACCCTAAGTCACCCCTAATGTGTTATAAAATTTGAAGCATTAACTTTTTGCTTGCCATTTGCACACGAGTTTGTAGAATTCGCAGAAGATAGCTGTTCGATGTCTACTTTTGAAAATATCCGACAAACATCTACAAAGCATGTTTGGCGGCCAAAGAAAAAGGTGTGATAGTTTTATGAAAATAATAAATAATATATGTGAGTTTAAATATTAAATACTAAACGCTTCCTAAAATCATGATAGGTTGTTTGGACACATTCTTCACTGAGAGTAAATTACTCACAACAATTTTCGGAATTAATGCGTTCGTCCATTATACATACGAAAGATGTGAAATCAAATAGAAATTGTAGATACTGAGCAATTGCCAATATGCTCAATTTTGGCCAGGATGGATGTGCTCAAGTAAGACGTGATGATTGCTAAAATAAATGAAACAACCAATGAGTTAAGAGTGTACCATGTAGCTTGTGGCTAACGGGTCGTGTCCACAAGGAGGGATGCGATGGAAGCTTTTCGGTGGTTAGTTTAAAACAAGAAATTGTGTTCGTTTTTTAGGAAAAAGAGAATGAAAAGAAAGAGATGAATGAAAGAAAAATTACAACTTCAGAAAAGACTTTGGAGAAGGTGATTTAGAAAACTTAGAAATTTCTTTGTTGTTTGTATTAATAGAGAAAGTCTGGGCTCACTATCTTACTACTCAATTGTTCTTTCTTCCCTTGAAAAGTTAAGTCCCTCAAATGATCATTTGCAAAACTTAGAGTTATCTTTTAGAAAGCTTTGAGTAAAGCACATAAGATGTTTTAGGAAAGTTGAGTCTTTTTCTTCAAGAAATCGTGGAATCGAATGTTAAAACAGCAAGTGCGAAGAAACAAGAATGAATTAAAAACGATTCGAAAGATGTTCATGTAAGAGTTGTGAATTCAACTATCACACCCATCCTCATGTGCCTTCCAGAACACTTTCAAAAAAGAAAGGCTTTTAGTGAGGCATTCATATGAGTCATCGGGTCTTTTTCTTTTAAAAACAGAAGAGAAGAAAAAATGAGAGAGTTCGATAGCAAGCCCAGAAAAAGTGTTTAGTTACTCATGGAAAGCGAAGAAAACAACGACATAATATAAAGCATACCGTACTGCAAGTGAAAGAGAAATCGGCCCGACTTTTGTATTGTTGTCACTTCAACCTTCAAGTACAAGCTCTCAGTCCTCTCTCTCACAAGTTTTTGAAACTGGACTACAACTTAAAAAGTAAGATTACATCTTTCTTTCTAACTAACAATGAACCTAGATCCTAAGAAAATAAGTGCAAAATTTAATCCTAGTCTTCGCTGTTTTTTTCCTTACTGAAACCCCTTTTATAGCCAAAACCTTGCAAGATAGGATCCCGGGAAGGTTGGGGGAGCAAACGCTCCCCCAACAGAAGTGGTTAGGCCGCAGAAACGCGGCTTGGGCCGCGTTTCCGCAGCCTTGGTGTGGCCAGATGGCCACACCCAAGGGGAGAGGGCTCCTGGTTTGAAGTGTGACTCGCATCTCCTGCTGGTTTTCTTGTTGCTGCTTCAACCGTTGACTGAACAGCTTTTGATTTTCTGGCTTCAATTGGTCGATTCAAGGAGGATTTTTCTCAACCCCTTGATATGCTAGGATTTAGCCCAGATTTCTCCATTTCGAATTAATTCTGAACTAATTCAGAATTTGGTAGGCTTTTGGGCTTGTTTCCTTTTTTTTCTTTTAAGCACTTGGGCCTACATTTAGCAAAGAAAAAGACAACTTATTAATAACATTTATTAGCTAACAAGTGTGGTAAAGTGACAATATTAATGCAAAATATGTGACAAATCACGTGACATGCTTACAGAGCTGAAAACTTTTCACATCTGTACGAAGGTTTCTATGAAAGTTTTGAGCGTTTGGAGGAGATTAGGTATGCTCTCAATCATTTTGATGGTAGAGCACCATATGACAAGTGGATGGTGATGACTGATGTGAGATATCTCATTTCATTCCACTACAATATGGTTTTATTTTTACGTTCACGGCTTCAATGTCTAATATTTTTGTCTCTCAGAACAGAGTCACTTCCTCCCACTACAAGCAGATACATTGTAATTGGGTTTGTCAACGATAACCACTTTATTGATGTGAGTGTAACGCCCTAATCCCACGGGAACGGAGATGTTACTACGATGTATATACGCAGGTCGAAAATACTCTTGTGTATATATACTAAGCATCAATACAGGCAAGAATCAGAGTACGGAAGCACGTGATGTATTATACATTCCAACATATGAGTACAATTACAAAGCTATCACCATATGTGACACAATATTACATCACCAATAGGCGCAATTGCGATAATACAAAGAGATGTACAAGTATGAACAGTACAAATGGCGCTCAGAGTCATAACAGGAAAACTCTAGAGCCGAGCAGAGGGACCTAGAAGGATGGGGCTCTGGACGGTCTGCTAGAGATCCACGCTTCAGCTGCGCCACTCAGCAACTGGGAGAATCATATGCTCCAAGCTCCATGACCTGGACATGAGAATCCAGGGGAGTCAGACAGAACTCCCCGGCGAGTGGTGATGTGAATGCCAAGTGGCGAACATAGATAAGCACACGTGTGTCGATAAATCTGAATCATAAACATGTATCAAAATTGTGTCATGGGCACAAGCATACATGAGCAAGTAGATATAAAGCAAGTGATATCATGTAGTGAACACTCATTGTATCATAAGATAAGAGCAGGAGACTAGAGGAGTAGAACACAAGTGGTAAAGCAAGATGTAAGAAGCTATAATACAATAGCGGTCATGAACCGAAAATCTGATGTAAAACTCGATGAAAGTAATTGTGGCGAGACAAGTGGTATAACCAAGTTTGTAGAGTAACATAACAAGTCATTATATTGGCATCTTATTATTATTGCTCGTCTGACGCATATATCTAGGTATCTGCCTTGGTGTACATCTCAACACACATACATCCATATATAAGTAAGTCGAGATTGGTTATTGGAAGCTGATGAAGAACGGATAGCTCATACTTATAGTAGTTCCCGTCCGCCCGGGACGCAGCTATTGGGGCCTGAAATCCCCCTAACACGCATCTTCTAGGGGCCTGGAATCCCCCTAACACGAATCATCAGTTTAGTGTTCCACTACTATAAGCAAGGCATCATACCGGCATCCATCACTTCCTCCCATATCCCGTGAAAGTTATCCTTTTTATGGCTTATAAACATAATTATCAGATTTTGGGAATGAGTAAAAATATAACTGGTCATAACAGGAGTACAGAACAAGCATAACGGGAGTTCATAACAGGCATAACAGGAGTACATAATAAGAGATCAGGTACTACATTCCCGTAATGTGATAATCATGAGTAGAGAGTTAATCATAATAGGTTTCAGGTTTTAATCATGATAATGACAAGTGATCAGGCAGGTGACAGGTAATAAGTCATGTCATAATAAGGAGCAAGTGTCAAGTAGTAGCATATCAGGTGTCAGGTGATATCATAACATGAGGGTGATGTCAGGCAGGTGACAAGAGATAACATATCAGGTGTCATGTGTTATATGCCTTGGAGGTGATATTAGACAGGTGACAAGTCATGTCATAATAGGAGACAGGTGATAAGAGATAATATAATAGGAGCAGGTGTCCAGTGGTAGCATGTTAAGTGATAACAAATCAGATGTTAAGTTATACATAATGCAAATAGAAGTCGACCCGATGAAGTGGGGAAAACCGAATGAAGCGAGGACACTCGCCTAAATCTTCAGAAAACATAGTGAATTCCCTAATCTCCAAAATCCAGGTAATCAACACGTCAACGCGTTAAAGAGAGTGATAAAGAGAGGAGAAAATCAAGAGAGAGAAAGAGAATGAGAGAGAGGAGAGAGAGAAAGAAAGAGAGAGCTATAGAGAGAAGTGTTGGCTCAAGGTTACAATCACCCATGATTAGTGTATTTTGATGATTACAAAACATATTAGTTATTTGTACTAATAATATTTGTTGTTTAAGTGTGTTTCAGGTTTCTATTCATTCTAGAAGTCTTCTCTCACAAATACAAGGATTTGAACTCAAGTCAACTCCAATTGGGCTCAAGGAACAAGTGTTGAAGATCATATGAAGAAGCCTATTGAAGATCTTGAAGTCCTTAGAATCATTGTAAGAATAGAATGTTAAAGTTTGAGTCTTGGTTATTTGGCTCTAGGATACACACACACACAAATTTGGTTTTGATAAAATTTGGTCTTGTTTTCATTTTCAAAATTTGGTTTCATGCCTTAGTAGAGATTTACATGAACCTAAGTTTTATAAAATAAATATCTTGTCTAGATCATGTATACATACTCCTACTAACATGTCACTCTAGTTTGTTTAAACCTAAAACAATTTTTCAAATTTTTCCAAGTTCAAAATCCTGCAGTTTTTCCCATTTCAGGCTGACCGGCCGACCGGCCCGGTCGACCGGCGCCATAGCCTGGACGTGCACGTCTGTGCACGTCCGTCGGTCGACCGCACCGGTCGACCGACCAAGAGCATACTGCTCTCTGGTTTTCTGAGTCGACCGGACCGGTCGACCGGAAGAAGAAAACTGTGTTTCCTCTTTTGGGACAGTCGACCGGACCGGTCGACCGAGAGCCAACGGCTCTTTGCAGCTGGGCTGGCGGTCGACCGGACCGGTCGACCGCCAGGCCTGCAACAATCCAACGACTCTTTCCTCTTTGGGCAATTCTGAAAATCTGTTTCTTTTTTCTGCTTTAACAGATTTTTAGAGAGTTGTTGGGGAGCTTTTGCAGGTCAAATTAGGTGTAAAGAAATTATTTTTAACCTATTTTCAACCCTATAAATAGAGGAGAAGTCTCTCTTGCATGGCATCAAGAAAAATCCTCAAGTTTGTGTTGTTTCAAAAGAGAAAAGAAAAGAGTTTAAAGCCTTCATTCCAATTCTTTTAAAGTTTGTTTTTCAGTTGTGTTTGATTGTCTATATCACTCTACAACTGAAGTTTTCTCACCACACTTCATAGAGCCAAAAATCCTATACTCATTCTATAGTGAAGTTGTAATAAAAGTGAGAGTGTTTGTAAAAGAGTTTGAGAAAAAGTGTAGTGATCTTGTTGTGATCACTTTGTTCTTGTAATCCTTTCCTTGTGGAGCAACCTCTTCGGTAGAGGTCCTTTGTACTCGGTGGAGCTCGGTGCTCGGTCTTCGGTAGACCAAATTGTAAAGGCGTCCTCGGTGGATAGTGGAAACCCTTCATGGAGGTGAAGGCGGGGAGTAGAGCGGTGGCTCGAACCTCGAAACAAATATTTGTGTTTGCGATTGCCTTTGCGTCCAATTCTTGCTTTAAATTCCTCTAATACTTTATTGCTCCTTATTACTTGCTTGTGATCTTGTATCTTCCTTGTGCTTTTAATTCTAGCTTGTAATTCTTGTGATATATTGTGTGCATCTCATTTCTCATCATCATACTTTGCCTTGATCGATCATATCTCAATACAACAAGATTGCATTGCGCACCTCTAACCCATATCTAGGAGAATTGGGAGGAAGGAGTTCAGAACCTCGCAAGGGGTATTAGGCTCTTAGTCTTGTTTTTGAGAGATCGTTGCATCATTCATCATACTTAGTTCAAAAAGATCATTAGATTAGCAATTACACCTATTCACCCCCTCTAGGTGTTTTCAATTGGTATCAGAGCTTGGACTCTAGGATTTGGTTTAACAACCTTAGAGAAGATCCTAATTTGCTAATCATTTCATTCATATTCATATAGTAAAAATGGCCGATGGAATTAAGACCCCTCCTAAGTTTGATGGACTTAACTTTCCCATATGGAAAGTTAAGATGACCGTGTTTTTGCAATCTCTAGGTAGCCGAGTTGCAAAAGCCGTGACTAAGTCCTTTAGTGTACCCCCGGTGACGAATCCACTTGGTCCGAAATAGAGACTAAGGAATTCGATGCCAATGCCAAAGCTCACTATGCACTTCTACAAGCCCTTAATGATGATGACATTTCTAGGGTTATCCATTGCAAATCCGCATATGAGATTTGGTCACACTTGATAGTCACACATGAGGGGACCTCACAAGTAAAGAAGGCTAAGATTGACCTTCTTCGGTCCCAATATGAAACATTTAGCATGCAAGAAAATGAAACCATAGATGATATGGTTACAAGATTTACCAAGATTACTAATGGACTCTCTTCTTTAGGTGAAGATATCAACAATGATCAAAGAGTAAGGAAGATCATCCGAGCTCTTCCTACTTCATGGGAAGTTAAAGCAACAACCTTGAAGGAACTCAACGACAATGAAGAGATGGAGCTTATAGGTCTCATTGGGAACCTCAAAACCCATGAGATGGAAAGGAAAGCAAGGGAGGATATGGCTCCTTCCAAAAAGAAGACTATCGCCTTCAAGAGTCAAGCTACACACTCCGATGAAGACGATGAAGAAGAATATGATGAGGAGCTCTCACTCCTTGTTAAGAATGTCCGGAGGATGTACAACAAGGCGAAGTACCAAGGTAGAAGAAGATGGCAAGGAGGCAAAGAAGAAAGAAGGATCACTTGTTTCAATTGCCAAAGCCCGGACACATTGTTGCGGAGTGTCCGGACAAAGCTAAGCCCTCCACATCAAAGAAGCCCTACAAGAAGAAGGCTATGAAGGCAACTTGGGATTCGGAGACCGAATCTGAGGAAGAAATAGACACCGCCAACATGTGCTTCATGGCTAATGAAGGCACAAGCAAGGTAACCTCTTCCCCTTCCCATGATAATGAGCTTTCTATGGATGAATTAGAAGAGGCTTTTGTTGAGTTGTCACAAAATTATGATTTCTTAAAGAAAAAGTATTTAAAATGAAAAAGGAAAATGAATCTTTAAGTCATCAAGTTTTTACTCTTACAAAAGAAAAGGATGATTTGGTTTCCACCTTGGCCACTACTAAAATGATTTTGAAAAATATAAGATTTCTTGCAAAGGTAAGGCCCCACTAATTGATTCTAATGAAGTTTCTATGCTTAAGGAAAGATTAGACTCATTAAGTTGTTTTGAAAAATTGTGAGTTTAACAAGAAGAAAATTGAGGCTATGTTTCCTAAGAAACAAGCCCCAAAGAAAAATGCTCATGCTCATGTTCATGTTCATGCTACACAACCTAAACAACATGGCAAAACCCCAAAACATGCTCACACTACACGTACACATCATGCATTCATGTATGGTAGAGTGTTCTCATGTTCACATTGTGGGCGGAAAGGACACTTAGCCAATTTTTGCTATGATAGACTAAATGCATCACATCATAATATTTGGGTTCGAGGCACTAACTTTAAAGGACCCAAGAAAGTTTGGGTACTAAAATCAACAATTATGTTAAATGATGTAGGTACTTTCCAAAGCCCAACGACGTAGAGGATTGTGGTATTTTGATAGCGGTTGCTCAAGGCACATGACTTGGGACATCAACAACTTTGCAACCCTATCAAGATATCATGAAGGTGGCACCGTCACCTTCGGAGATGACGCCAAGGGTAAAATCATCGGTATTGGTAATGTAAAACTTGGCACCTCTCCTTTAATTGAAAATGTAGTTTTAGTTGATGGCCTCAAGCATAATCTCTTGAGTGTTAGTCAACTTTGTGATAAAGGTTTTGATGTTGTTTTTGATAATGTTGCTTGTAAAGTAATTGATAGAACTTCTAATGTTTGTGTATTTTCCGGTTTTCGTGAAAGTAATGTTTATATGATTGATATGTTAAATATGTCTTGTAATATTACTTGTTTGAAAGCCCTCGATGATGACTCTTGGTTGTGGCATAGGAGATTAGGCCATATTTCTTTTGATCACATTTCTAGGTTAAACACAAAGGAAATGGTGAAAGGTATTCCTTGCTTGAATTTTGAAAAGGACCGAGTTTGTGACGCATGTCAATTTGGGAAACAAACTAAGTCTTCTTTCAAGTCAATTAAGGATATCATGACATCACGTCCTTTGGAGTTAATCCATATGGATCTTTTTGGCCCTACACAAACCAAAAGTCTAAGTGGGAATAGATTTGCTTATGTTTTGGTTGATGACTTTTCAAGGTTTACTTAGGTTTTCTTTCTTGAACACAAAAACCAAGCATTTTCGTATTTCCAAACTTTTAAGAAAAGAGTTGAAAAGAAAAAGATGTTTCGATTTTGAGAATAAGAAGTGATAGAGGAGGTGAATTCATTAACCAACCCTTTACCACTTTTTGTGATGAACATGGAATAAAGCATGAACTATCTTGTCCTAGAACTCCACAACAAAATGGAGTAGTTGAACGGAAAAATAGAACATTACAAGAGATGGCTAGGACAATGCTAAGTGAATATGGTCTACCACATTATTTGTGGGCCGAGGCCGTCAATACATCATGCTATATATCAAATCGTGTTTCTTATGTAAAAATACTACTAAAACTTCTTTTGAAATGTACTTTTCTAGAAAACCAAATGTTTCTTATTTCAAAATTTTTGGATGCAAATGTTTTGTTTTAAATACAAAAGATAATTTAGGAAAGTTTGATGCTAGATCTTATGAGGCTATTTTTGTAGGTTACTCAAACACTAGTAAGGCTTATAGAGTTTTCATTAGATCATCATTGACTATTGAAGAGTCTATTCATGTTAAGTTTGAGGAATCTAACAAGTTTGTTAAGAATGTTGTAGAAATAGATGCATTGGATGAAGGTTTGGAGAAAGTGACCTTGGAGGATGCTTCTACTATGGGAGACAAACCAAAGGATGATGAAGGAAGCGAAGCTAAGGTGGAAGAGGCACAAGGAAATGAAAATCAAACACATGAGGTGGAGCCTACTCAACCACTACCAAAGGATTGGAGATACAATCCACATCATCCCAAGGACCTCGTCATAGGTGAAGTATCAAAAGGGGTAACTACTCGCTCTAGACTTCATGACAATTGTGGTAACTATGCATTCATTTCTCATATTGAACCCAAAAATGTCCTCGAAGCCGAGACCGATTCATATTGGTTGCTAGCCATGCAAGAGGAGCTCAATCAATTTGAGCGCAACCAAGTTTGGCACCTTGTTCCTAGGCCCCACGATAGACCAACAATTGGTACTAAGTGGATCTTTAAGAACAAGTTGGATGAATTGGGTAATGAAGTTAGAAACAAGGCTAGGTTAGTTGCCCAAGGTTACACTCAAATCGAAGGGATCGATTTTGAAGAAACCTTTGCACCCATAGCACGGCTTGAAGCCATACGGATGACACTAGCATTTGCCTCATATAAAGATTTCAAATTATTTCAAATGGATGTTAAAAGTGCTTTTCTAAATGGATTTATTGAAGAGGAGGTGTATGTTGAACAACCCCCCGGGTTTGTTGATCCTACACATCCGGATTTTGTTTTTAAATTAGATAAAGCTCTTTATGGTTTAAAACAAGCCCCTAGGGCTTGGTATGAAAGACTTTCTTCATTTTTGATTTCAAATGGTTTTAAGAAAGGTAAAATTGACACAACTTTGTTTACAAAACATGTAGAAAAGGATATTCTTATTGTGCAAATTTATGTGGATGATATTATTTTTGGTTCTACTAATGAATCTCTTTGCAAAGCTTTTGAGTCATGCATGAAGGATGAATTTGAAATGTCTATGATGGGGGAGCTCAACTATTTCCTTGGACTCCAAATCAAGCAAAGGAAGGATGGGATCTTCATCAATCAAGCCAAGTACACAAAAGAACTAATTAAGAGATTCGGACTTGAAGGATCTAAAGTAAGCAAAACTCTCATGGCTACAACTACTAAGCTTGACAAAGATGAACAAGGTAAAAGTGTAGACATTAAATTATATCGTAGCATGATTGGTAGTTTGCTTTATTTGACGGCTAGTAGGCCGGATATCATGTTTTCCGTTTGTCTTTGTGCACGTTTTCAATCTTGTCCTAAAGAGTCTCACATAATTGCGGTTAAACGCATAATTAGATACCTTAAGGGCACCATTGAAATGGGTTTGTGGTATCCAAAAAACGGCCAATTTTCAATGACTAGTTTTTCGGATGCCGACTATGCGGGTTGTAGGGTAGATAGGAAGAGCACAAGTGGAACATGTCAATTCTTGGGTAATTGTCTTGTATCTTGGTCTTCCAAAAAGCAAAATTCGGTAGCCCTATCAACCGCCGAGGCGGAGTATGTTGCAGCCGGAGCTTGTTGTGCACAAGTTCTTTAGATGAAACATACTCTCCTCGACTATGATTTACACTTTGATCATGTTAAAATATTTTGTGATAATACTAGTACTATTCACATGACAAAGAATGCAAATCAACATAGTAAAACCAAACACATTGACATTAGATATCACTTTCTTAGAGATCATTATGAGAAAGGTGATATTGATATTGACTATGTTTCTACCGATTTTCAACTTGCCGATATTTTTACTAAACCTTTAGACTATGCTAGATTTTCATTAATTTGTGGTGAGTTGAATGTTTGTATTATGGATTCTTAAAATGAAATTTTCAATTGTTTTGTTTTAACCCTTTTTGATGTATGACAAAAAGGGGGAGAATAAGTTTGTTGATTTAAAAGTTTAAGTTTGATACTATTTGAGTTTCATTTCATGGAGAAAAAGGAAGTTTGTTTTATTTGAGTTTTGGACAAAAACTATTGTGCTTGTTAAAAGCCTTATGTATTGAGTTTTCAATAGTCAATTTTTTATACATATCATTATTTGAGGGGGAGTTTTCCAAACTCTTCTTCCATATTTGTTTAAATAACTTATATGTTTTGTCATCATCAAAAAGGGGGAGATTGTTGGCCCAAGGTTACAATCACCCATGATTAGTGTATTTTGATGATTACAAAACATATTAGTTATTTGTACTAATAATATTTGTTGTTTAAGTGTGTTTCAGGTTTCTATTCATTCTAGAAGTCTTCTCTCACAAATACAAGGATTTGGACTTAAGTCAACTCCAATTGGGCTCAAGGAACAAGTGTTGAAGATCATATGAAGAAGCCTATTGAAGATCTTGAAGTCCTTAGAATCATTGTAAGAATAGAATGTTAAAGTTTGAGTCTTGGTTATTTGGCTCTAGGATACACACACACACAAATTTGGTTTTGATAAAATTTGGTCTTGTTTTCATTTTCAAAATTTGGTTTCATGCCTTAGTAGAGATTTACATGACCCTAAGTTTTATAAAATAAATATCTTGTCTAGATCATGTATACATACTCCTACTAACATGTCACTCTAGTTTGTTTAAACCTAAAACAATTTTTCAAATTTTTCCAAGTTCAAAATCCTGCAGTTTTTCCCATTTCAGGCTGACCGGCCGACCGGCCCGGTCGACCGGCGCCATAGCCTGGACGTGCACGTCCGTCGGTCGACCGCACCGGTCGACCGACCAAGAGCACACTGCTCTCTGGTTTTCTGAGTCGACCGGACCGTCGACCGGAAGAAGAAAACTGTGTTTCCTCTTTTGGGACAGTCGACCGGACCGGTCGACCGAGAGCCAACGGCTCTTTGCAGCTGGGCTGGCGGTCGACCGGACCGGTCGACCGCCAGGCCTGCAACAATCCAACGACTCTTTCCTCTTTGGGCAATTCTGAAAATCTGTTTCTTTTTTCTGCTTTAACAGATTTTTAGAGAGTTGTTGGGGAGCTTTTGCAGGTCAAATTAGGTGTAAAGAAATTGTTTTAACCTATTTTCAACCCTATAAATAGAGGAGAAGTCTCTCTTGCATGGCATCAAGAAAAATCCTCAAGTTTGTGTTGTTTTCAAAAGAGAAAAGAAAAGAGTTTAAAGCCTTCATTCCAATTCTTTTAAAGTTTGTTTTTCAGTTGTGTTTGATTGTCTATATCACTCTACAACTGAAGTTTTCTCACCACACTTCATAGAGCCAAAAATCCTATACTCATTCTATAGTGAAGTTGTAATAAAAGTGAGAGTGTTTGTAAAAGAGTTTGAGAAAAAGTGTAGTGATCTTGTTGTGATCACTTTGTTCTTGTAATCCTTTCCTTGTGGAGCAACCTCTTCGGTAGAGGTCCTTTGTACTCGGTGGAGCTCGGTGCTCGGTCTTCGGTAGACCAAATTGTAAAGGCGTCCTCGGTGGATAGTGGAAACCCTTCACGGAGGTGAAGGCGGGGAGTAGAGCGGTGGCTCGAACCTCGAAATAAATATTTGTGTTTGCGATTGCCTTTGCGTCCAATTCTTACTTTAAATTCCTCTAACACTTTATTGCTCCTTATTACTTGCTTGTGATCTTGTATCTTCCTTGTGCTTTTAATTCTAGCTTGTAATTCTTGTGATATATTGTGTGCATCTCATTTCTCATCATCATACTTTGCCTTGATCGATCATATCTCAATACAACAAGGTTGCATTGCGCACCTCTAACCCATATCTAGGGGAATTGGGAGGAAGGAGTTCAGAACCTCGCAAGGGGTATTCGGCTCTTAGTCTTGTTTTTGAGAGATCGTTGCATCATTCATCATACTTAGTTCAAAAAGATCATTAGATTAGCAATTACACCTATTCACCCCCTCTAGGTGTTTTTCAAGAAGTCCATGGAGAGAGAGAGTGCAAAGGGAGAGAGAGTGTGTACTGGGAAACGCGGGTTTGAGAGTGAGACGCGGGAGTCGCAGACGCGGGGTCGTGTCGCGTATATGCCACAAACGCAGGGTTTGAGACCCGCGTTTAGTCCATAACACGAGAAGAACGCAGACGCAAGCATGAGCTCCGTGTCACATTAATACATGAATGCGAGGACCGCGTTATACAAATATCAAGAACGCGAAGATCACGTTAAGAAATTGCTTGGACACGAGGTGAGCTCCGCGTCTAGCAATTAACAGAGAAAGAGAGAGACAGGGAGATGAGAGAGTGAGAGAGACGCAAGGATGAGAGAGACGCAAGGGTAAGAACAGTGAAGGGAAAGAATAGAAAAACAAGGAAAAGGAAGAAGAAAGAAAGAAAGAAAGAAGGGAAGAAAAGAAAGAAAGGAAGGAAAGAAAAGAAAGAAGAAAGGAAGGGGGAAAGGAAGGCGGGCCATAGCCGGTGGTCGCCGGGGGCGGCCGGAGTTGGCCAGAGATCGGTAGCCCAAGCAATATGTAGGGGTGTAAGTGTAGTTCAAAGAAAAAAATGAAGTTTTGCAAACGAGGCTTCGGAGAACGAAGCTATAGCTCATTGGAAAGAGTGCCCGAAGGGAGAAAGATGGCGTGGCTATTGGTGGCCAAGATGGTGTAGGTGGTGGTGGAGATGGTGGTGAAGTTGGTGGTGAGAATGGGTTGTTTTGGTGCAAAAAGAAGGAAGAAGATGGTGTTGGTGATGGTGTTGTTGTTATTTGAATGAAGGAGGAAATTGAGGAGAGAATGGTGGAGGAGTTGGTGGAGATGGTGGTGGAGATGGAGGGGAGAGTGGCCGGCCAAGGAGGGCACCATGGCTGCGTTTGTTGGGCTGCTGCCATTTGCTGGAAAGAGAAGGAAAGAAAGAAAATCAAAGAAAGAAAGGAGGGTGTATAAATATAAGGGGTTGTTGATTATACGATCGGAAAATACGAATACGCAACTAAGTACGTATTTTGGGAGCGGGGTGTTACAGTGAGTTTATTCTTGTATGGATTATAAATTTTATATTCTATTTTGGATATCTCAATCAATTAACATCATTGTTGTATTTATATGCAGTTACACCTAAGAAATGAACATCTAGTGCCCCCTATCCCATATAAGTGGCATGAGCATCGATTTCAAATGGTCGTAGGATGATATACCGCTTACAGATAACAAATGCAAATGTATTCTGATATGTTAGGAGTGATAATTTTATTGGATGTACAATCTCAACTGGCTGAAATACGTTTTGCTATAAACTATATATAATCTCTAATTTTGCTATGAAAAGCTCATTTTTCTTAAATATTCTGTCACTGTTCGGCTGGAGAGAATCGAACAATAAAAAACATCCTTCGGCTAATTTTTTATCGAACAAGAAGCAAATGTTCGGTCGTGCATGGCCGAACGTATTTAATATGTTTGAACGTGTACGTCTGAACATAAACAACTATCTGATCACTTTCTGCCAAACAAAATTGTATTCTTCACCTTATTCTGCCGAACAGAGCATTCAACTTGTGAGGAAAACCCTAAACACAAATTAACTGATTTCAACAAGTTTCAAATTAGCTTTTAAAACATCAATTGAAAATAATATTACACAAACATATAAAATAAATATTAACCAGAAAACCATATAAAACAAATATTAACCCAAGAAACTTCATATTTAATACAATATGTTTGATCATGACTGTTATTAATTTTTAGTACAAATATCTAATCATATCTCCTTCTAGCCCTACGTTCATATCTCTCCCTCAGAGCAGCATCACGACCTTCTAGTGCTTCCCTTATAAGTATACCATATGGTATAGACCCTCTATAGTATATGGTCCAGTGATCCCCAATGCAATAACGATTCAGCGATTCGTAAGGCATGAGAGAAGCAATGTAATGAAAAAATACAATAGGTTAAAAATCTAAAATGTACAAAAAATACGATATAACTTGACATATATTACTTGCGTAAGCACATTGACTTCGATGTTGGCACCACGTGTATGACCAGTAGTACCTATGCTTTGGATTTTGAATGATGGGATGGGATACACGTCGATACCACTCTATATATCTAACTACAACATCCCCAGAGAGTGTCAACAGCTTGCTCCTTTCATGCTGTGTCAGTACATGGCTCTGTCACCTATCCCAGAAACTATCACTCCATGAGTAAGCCACATTTACTGCCCCAGGAGTACCCTCTTCTAACCTTTTCTGGAGCAAGTGGTGCAGGAGAGATAATCTGAACCCTACCTAGTTATTTGAGTATCCTTTCCGGATTGTAGGGTTCAACAACATCTATGCACCTAAGGTAGTTGGTAAAAAAACAAATGTCATGCAATGAGTGTCGATCTTTGGAATCCTTATATGGATCTCATACCACTTACAAATTAAAACAACTATCCTTAATATAACTGTCATTGAAATAAGTGCACAATTATGTATTTAAATCACTTATTTGATCAGTTTGCAAGCAATCAAGTCTTTCCTATATTGAATTTAGGTCGTCCAAGGTGGTTCCCCCGATCCACGAGATACCAACATGCACGCAAGTGGAAGATCATCGGTATAGGACATGTTATGGGGCCGCAAGATAGGAAAGTGCACATAGATCTATAATCCAATCACATTTATTAGCATTAGATTCATATTAAATGAGTCAATTGGTAACTAATAGGTTAATCATACCTCCAAAAGTGGCAGGAATCCAGCAATCTGTTTAACATTCGTCCTCGGTGATCGATCACTAATATTGCCTATTTATTGTTACATTCCCATATTTATTTTATAATAAACTCTGCTATTTAATCTTATTTTTGTTTAAATGATGTGCATGCCTTTACTAATGAAGGAGAGAAAATGAACCCAAGAGCCCATTTAAATTAGTTTAAATTAAAATCAAGGATTTCGACAGATATTCATGGAATAAGCGCAGATCAGAGTATATCAGGGAAGATAACACCAAATGAAACGGTTAAAATTCAAATTTCTATAAATCCATTTGGTTAACTTAAAGAATCAATAAGATATCACAAAATTCAAAAAACAAACGGAAAATCAATGGATAAAAGGAGATATCGGAGCATCATAGCCACACGAGCCTTTGGATTTGGCCACCTAGCCAGATCCAGGCCGCGAAAACGCGACCAAAGCCGCCTTTTTGCGCCAATCTTATTGAATATGTAGGAGCCTTTGCTCCCCCATCTTCGTACGCTCCTTCCCCCTTAGTTTCTCCTATAAATACCTACAAATTCAGAGGCAAAAGGGTACCACTCCAGCAAAGAATTAGAATTAGGTTTTTGTTTCTAGTTTAGCTTAGATTTTTCTTTTTCTTTTCAAATATAATTTTCTGATTTCTTTATAGTTTAGTTTAGAAGAGTTTCATGAGAGAAGGAGAAGAAGAATTGTATTTAAAGTGATATTGAATGTAATATTGTTTAGGGAGAGTTGTATTGAGAGTGACAGTCAATGTAATGTTCCTTATTGTTACTCAATTTAGTAAATCATTGTTTTTATGTTATTCTTTTTCTTTGCTTTACTCTTAGGTAAACCTTTGCAAATGATTCAAGATACGATAATTTACAAAAGAGGTACGTATATGTAACAACCCGTTCCTAGAATACGTACTTAGATACATATTCTAATTTTTTGATCATATTCTTTTATTTAGTTTTTATATTTATTTTATTTTATGATTATTTGTGTAATTGTTTTGTATTGGATCGGGATTCGTGGACTCGGAGTCAGCCCTAGTATGAACCGGGGACTCGATCCTAGTTTATTACTCGATTTAGTCTTTCTGGTAGTCAGATTTGATCGGTTTCAGTTTAAAATATCATTTTTCAATATTTTAGATTTTTCATGATTTTCTAAAATTTTTCAAAACTATTCTGCAAAATCTTCAAAACAGGTGTCGATCGGCATCCCAGATCGATTCTCAGATTTTTAGTTTCCAAATAGAGTTGAATTTTTAGAAAAGACTTTCACATTACTTCCTAAAATCTCATTTTCTATCTAAATGTATTTTTTGAGATTTTTCTGAATTTATCGAAAATCCACCGGTTTTGGTGTCGACCAGTATCGCCGGAAGATTTCAGGATTTTTAATTTGAAAATCAAATTGAATTTCTCGAATCCAATCTCACCAAATATCTTAAAATAATATTTCTATTTTTGAGAATTTTCAGAGCGATTCTGAACTACCCGTATAAAGATAATATTTTCTTTTTTCTTTTTCTTTTTCTTTCCCTTTCTTTCTCCCCTACCTGCCCATGTCCTTCCCCATGCCCTGCCTATAGCTGTAGCTGTAGCAGCAGTCCACTCTCCCCCATCTCCACCATACTCTTCCTCTCCCTCTCCATCTATTTATTTTTCCATTTCTTTCTTTCTTTTCTTCCCATTCTCTCCTTCACCCACTCTCTCCCACCAACTCTTCCTTCCTCCCCTTGACCGCGGCCAACAGCAGCACCATCACTGGCCACCCTTCTGCCATGTCCTCCACAAAGCTACCCCACATCGTCTCCCTCTCCAACTCCATCTCCAATAACAAGTACTACTACACCAACTTCAACATCACCATCTTCACCCCCATTCACCACCATCACCTTCTTCCCTCTCTTCACCAAGGACGGCTGCCGCCACCACCACCACCTAGGACCGGCCACTTTCCCCCAAGCTTCCCTCTTCTCTCCTCCATTTCTCTCCTCTTCAATTTTCACTCCTCCTTCTCCAATTTCCCTAAAACCCATCACCATCACCTTCATCTTCTTCTTCAATCCACCATCAATCCACTACCAATTTCTCTACTTCCACCACCCAACCACCATCTCCTCCTCCTCCTTTAACTCCCTAACATCACCACCTTCAACCAACACGACCACCACCAACAACTTCCACCACTTTCACCATCAACACCAACAACAACAACACAACCACAACAAACAACAAAACCCTACTCTACCTCCTCCACCCTAGGGGTGCCGCTAGCCGCCCCTCCTTTCTGGCCTCCCCTCCGGCGGCGGCCAGAGCCGCCAGCCAGTCCCCACCTCCCCTTCTCTTCTTTCTTCTTTCTTTCCTTTCTTTCTTTGTTTCTTTCTTTTTTCTTCTTTCTTTCTTTCCCTTCTTTCCACTTTTACCCTCCCCTTCATTTCCTAATTACCCCACACTTATCCAACACACACTTCCCCCTCTCTCCTATAACTCTCCCTCTCTCTCAACCTTCTTCTCTCTCTAACTAATTCTTCTCTCTCTCCTCGATCTCTCTAATATATATATATATATTAATTATATATATTTTATATGGATTAGTAGCGTGTACGTGTTTATAGTGTTCCGAGATTTTACGGCATTTTTCGGTGATTTTAGGCGAGTACTTTTCTTGTGTTGCTTCATGTTATTCTAGCTTTTACTACATGATCATTGTTATGTGAGTTTATATATGATATGCGAGTGATTTTCTAAAATAAGCATGTTATATGAATAACTTAACCATTATTATAATTCAATTAACTGGTATTATACTCGCATGGATATGCCTAGATGCGCTCCCGCTTCGCTCGGCTTCGAATAGCTAATTAATAGATTAATCTTTTATTGTTATAAATATGGTTGTGAAGAGTTTGAAATATTTAACTATACTATTCTCCTGTATCATATTACATGACTAGATGATTGCCTAATATACAATATTGTGGCTCTGTATTAACTCATCTGATACCGATATGTTATACATGACACCTGATCCCTGACACTTGATATCTGACACCGATACTTGACATGTTATTACTTGACACCTGATACCTGACACCTGATATATGACACCTGACAATTGACATGCTATCACTTGATACTTGACACATGCTTTTACATGGTACTGGTACACTTAACCTGATGTTATCACCTGACTGGATACTATTATACCTGACACTTGTATTCATTGTATATTCATGAATATCACTTTTACGGGACTTGGTATGATTATTATACTGTTACCAGACCTCTGGTACTCCTAAACTCCTGTGCTCCTGAACTCCTGTAACAGGGAGACTCCTGTTGTCATACTCCTATTGATCCCCGTAATTGACTAATCATGGATGTTGGATTACTGTGTATTCACTGTGGACATGATCACTGGGCTATATATATATATTTTTATATTTATATATATATATAATAAAGTACTCAACTTGTACTGGGGTGGGGGAAACTGATGGATACCAGTATAATGTCATATTTATAATGGTGGATATCTCTGAAGTGTCGTGTGGGGCGCATAATGATAAGTCCCCGGAAGCAGTAGCCTGAGATCTGAAGTGTCGTATGGGGGCGCGTAATGATAAGTCCCCAGAAGTAGTAGCCTGAACTCTTGAGCCGTAGTCCCGATCAGAGACGGGACCCACTATAAATATGAGCCATTAGATTTATCAGTTCCCAAGTAATAACTCGTCTTATTTATAAGTGGATGTGTGTGTACCAGTAACACATACCTAAGCATATGGATCGGATGAATAACATAAGAATGTAATAACTAAACAATAATAATATTAGGAACGTGTGATATTTGGTCTCTCCTTTGTTCGGGTCCTAGTACTCACATTTCATACCCGAGTAAGTTCTACTAGAGTGTGAATTCTAGTATGGACTATCAGTGATGTGAGACATTGGTAGGGAGGCGATTGAAATATCAAACGGTACTGATTATTATTATTAAATAACTAAAATGCAATACCTTTATGTTCTCCGGTTATAGTGATGAATCATTTAACCAGGTATTATACTCTGAGTTGATACCCTGCTTTATGACATATGATTTATATGACATAATGATTACTCCAGACACACTTTAGTTCTGTTACTCTGAGAGCAACTCAAGTTGTATGAACTCAGATGATGGCGACATGGGTTATGTGGTATATAGATGATGGTTTCCTTGTTTGAATTATCCCTTTGACGTATCAATCTCATGAATCTATAATCTGAGCTTATACAACTAGTTTTGTCTATATTTGTATTTATATCATGCTTAATGTATTTATCGCATGTTTATTTGTACTTAAACTCTCGACACCGTTTTCTATGCATGCTTTCCGATTCAGACTTATTGATATACATGTATTTACTTGATTTCAGATTTACTGTCGTTCCTTTAATTTCTTTATGTTACTTGTCATTGCCTGTATCTGTATGCCTGAACCACATCACTTGATCATGTACACGTGTGACTGCCTGAGCATGCCAACTGGCTTTATCATATGTACTCGCCGGGTTGCTTTCTGACAACCCTGGATCCTCATGTCCAGATCCTGAAGTCTAAATCGTGGTGGCCTTGTTGTACACGATCAGAGTGGCGCAGCATAGGGCTTGTTTGGTTGCAAGGAAGTGGGCGGAAGTAAGGAAATGGGGAAGTATAATTGCTACTTCCTTATCTATCCAAACATCGGAAAAGAAAAATAAGAAAACCCTTTTTCCTTATCTTTTTCTCTTTTACACAACCATTTCCTCACTTTCAGAGTGCTACAGTTAATTTTGTGGTCATGTAAATCTCATTTGTAACAAGTTGTAGCACAAAACAGTTAATTTTTTGATCATGTAAATCTCACTTGCATTCTAATTGCAGTTCATTTTTTATTTTTCTTAATTAATTTTTATTGTAGTATTATTTTGCGGTCAACTTTGTGGTCAACTTTTTCACTTTCACTTCCACATTACCATCCAAACACCGGAAAAGACATAACATTTTTCAATCCATACTTCCCAATAACATCCAAACACCGGAAAACTTACTAACCAATTCCCAAGTTCCAAAGGGAACTATTACTACTTCCTCACTTCTTTACTTCCTCACTTCCACCCTTAACCAAACAGGCCCGTAAGCGTAGATTAGCAGTTGCTTGTCTGGACCCTCTTTCTCCAGCCTCTCCTTGATCGGCTCGGGAGATTCTCATCTTACTACTCGTGAGTACTTTCTCATATTTCATATTGTACATCCTACTTTTACGCTTCTTGGTGATCTTATATTCTTGATTTATTATATCATGCTTTGTGATAACTGTGTACTTGTGTTATTATTGCTGGAATGTATATTATCATTGTGCTTCTGTACTCTGATTCTTGCCTTCACTGATGCTTAGCGTATATACGTGAGGGTATTTCCGACCTGCATATATACGTCGTAGTAACGTCTCCGTACCCGTGGTTCAGGGCGTTACAGTATGCTTTAGTTTTTTCTTTCTTTATTTCTTAGTTTAGAAATACACTTTTTCATTATTTCTCTTTTTATTTACTTAACTTCATCTTCCTTCTAATCAAAACACAACCAACACTTCTTCTTCTATCATCTTCTTCTTCTAACTCTTAACACTTTTATTTCCTTTTTCTAAAAACTAAGAAGAAAGATTTTAACTAGAGTTAGTAAATTAGAAAGAACTTACCTAAATGTTTCTATCACAGTCCCTTCTTCTGGATCACTACCCGCATAGCCACTTGCTCTACGGTAGTATTGAGCAACCTAGCACATTTTCTAAACTTCTATTTTCTGTGTAGATTCAGACTCGATCAAATTTTGGCTCCATTGTCGGGGAGGGATGGTAAGTTTTCTTTTTGATTTATTTAATGGTTTAATTTTCTTCTCTTTTTTATATGTAGGGGCTTGTTTATGCAGTGGATATATAGGATACCTGAGCCTCTGCTTAAGAAAGCAAAGCTCAGGGGACCTCTTAACTGCCGCGAAAACACGACAAAAGCCGCGTTTGCATGGCTTAAGAGGGAGGACTACTAACCTGATTTCTTGCAGGTTAACTGAAATTCAAGGTTTATCTTTTGCAGGTATCAGTTTTTCTGTTTAGCTTATTGTACGTACTTTTCTAATCTCAACAGTAACTTATTCGTTGTTAATCTAAAAAATAGTTTAGACTCTTGCATCTTAAGGCACGTGTCTAATTCAATTCATTTTTCGTTAGTGTTGAACAGTGCTGGAGCCAAGGCATGTGTGCATTGCATGTAGCATAGAAAACACACTTGTATGATTTATTACTTGAGTGTTATTTGGCTATATACTTGCACATTTGCACTAAAAAATGATTAAGGGCTTGTCCTATAACAAGATATGGTGGGAAAGTCATTACCCTTCCTTAACCCGAAAACCATCTCCTCACTAACCCAATCGAACTAAAATCTGATAGACGTTGACTTTGGGGACATCTCGGACTCAATAGGAGATTAACTTAAGGAGGAAGTTGTTAGAGTTTGACTATAGTCAAATCGACGTCAAAGATTGGGCATTGAGAGGCGAAACCTTGAAGAACAGTGGTTTGGTATAATTAGGCCCGTTGCTCAGACACAAATACTTCCCACTGATCTTACCCCTACCTGACCAATTAACTTGTGATCAGATTGCTACAATATACCTCCCATGAACAGTCTAACTAGTTAGGAATCGTCTAGGTCTAAGGTATACCCTAACTTAGATTGGATATTTCTTTCTTTTGTTTATTTGTTTGTTTGTTTTTGTTTTTGACATTTCTTGTGGATATAGATTATAACTATAATATTTCCAATGCATATAGTGATCCATATTTCACCCTGATCTCTTTTGACTCGAATATCACCAACCCAACATTTCATAACTTTAATCAACCAAGTATACTAGATTGGTTTTATCCGTATCAAAATATGCCTCAGTCCCAATATTATAAACAAGACTGAAACAATCATCATCTCTCTTCTTCGCCGAGTCAAAAGAGATACAACTCCCCCGAGTCATATAGTCAACCACCTTACCAACAACCAGCTTCATATACTTCTTATCAAGATCAACTTATAGAAGAAAAATCTGAATTAGAAAAGGGTCTAAAAAACCTTCCTTGAGTCCGGAAGACAAATCCAAAACATGAAAGACTCATAATTCCATCAAAATTTTCAAATCCAAGGTCCTTACTCTAGTTTCCAAGTCCCACTATAATAAGAAGAAGAACAAATTAACTGGGAAGATAGGATGGAAGCCTTGGTTCAATGCCAAAATGATTTCAACCAATCAACTTTTGATTGTAACCAATCTATCGATAGGTTAGAGCAAAAATTGTTCATTTGGTCAACACAATAAATGATAGGAAAGAGGAGACTCTACCTAGTACATTATTGACCATTCCCAATTTTTCTAACTATATTGATGGGAACCAAGAATCATAGTATCTTGGAGACTTTAACCAAAATTCAAATTCATCACACCAACTTGAACTTGACCAATACCAATCCTTTAACAAACTGGCAAGTTTTTCATTCAATGAGATTGAATTTGAATATGAATGTGGCCCCGATTCTCAACTTTGTGATTCAGCTACAATTTTTGAATCTATATTGACTCTAGTATCCTTCCCTAATTTGGACCCGATTCCCGAGCCAACATTAATTTCCGTACCCATAGATCTTGAAACTAAGAGCGCAGGGGAGACCGAAGAAAATAAGGATGGAGGTAATACGACAAGATATAGAGGCTAAAGGTCTTAGTGAAGGCATATTGCTCGATAGGAATGAGTGGAGAAAGCTGATCCATGTGCCCGATCCGACGTAATTCTCTTTTGGTTCATGTAGTCTACCCCAAATACTTGGGACAAATGGCGTAGTTTTGTTGTTGTATAGATCTTGAAACTGAACCAGCTATTTCGGATAGTCACATTTCATTGATGGAAAAAGAATATGATTTTCAATTTTTGATTGGAACCAACTTTTGAACTAAAACCAACTCTTGAATATAAACTTTATTTAAGTCATATTCTCCAGTCAGTATTGGTTCCCGAATCTTTCATTCTTGAGCCTAAGTCAACCATTCCACCAAGTCATATTCTATTATTGGACCAAAATATAGACCATTTGACTCTAAGATAATATTTCAAGATTGGTCATATAACATGGATGATTTAATGTTAGGATCTTGCATAATCCTATTCAATTTGGGGATAATAAAAATGTAAATAGAAAAGAGATCATAAAAGGTAGGTTCCTTGAAACTCCACATTACTTAGACCGGGTAGCAACGCTTGGCCTAATCCGACCACCACTGGAGCCACCACCTTATGGTAACATTTTCCTTCCCTTTTTTCTTTTTCATGCATATATGCATTCATTCATACATTGAGGACAATTCATGAGATAGGTGTGAGGGAGGGTTCTAATATAGGTTTTCTTCTTTCTTTGTATATATAAAAAAATATTGTCTTTTCTTTAAAATGTTTTGAAAAGAGAGACAATATTTTGACCTAATCTTATAAGAAATTAAGTTAATTTCAAGGAATAGGAGAGTCATAATTAGAATTTCTTATACTTGGTCAAAATAAGATTATTTGTTGATTTCTAGGGTTAGGAAGAAAAATTAAAGAAGCAATTTAGTGTTGATTTTTACCTTGATGAAATATGTATACTTTAGACACTTACATACTTAGGGTTCTAAAACAAAGATTCTTATGCCTTATAAAAAAGGAAAAAAGGGGAATATATATTATATATATATATATATATATATATATATATATATTATATATATATATATATATATATATATATATATATATATATATATATATATATATATATATGTATGTATCAAAAATCATCTGATTAAATTGGATATTTGTGTCTCAAAAAGCATAAGTATTCACACCTAAAAGTGGTTCATATTATAAATAAAAACCCTTAGTTTTGTGGCCTTATTTGCTCGAGTCCTTAAGTTCTTGGGGTGTTTTCTCGCCCGGTACCCTAAGACCGTCCGATTCACCAACCTAAGCCTCGTTACATGGGCAAATTAGAAAGCCTAATAGAACTAAGCGCTATTACCACCATAATATATAAAAAATAAGGCATGAGAATTAGAGTTGAAGAATTCTTAGTCAAATATTCACGCTCACAAAGGTGCAAACTTAGAGTAAAATAATAGACTAGATGAGAAATACAGTTTTCAATCCTTACCTTGATTGATAATAAGTTTTTGAATAGAGACTAAGTTTAGGAATTAATAGTTTGGTATTCTTATAACGTATAAATGACTTAAATTTTTGCAAAAAATTCTTCAAATATTTTCTCTCTTTCAAAATGTGTTTTTCAAAATACTAACACTTTGTTTTTCTTTCTTCATGGATTTTATCGGTGTAATTCACTGAAAACCCTCACGATACAAAACTCACCCTCTAGGGATAACCAAGAGGTTTAATGGCTTGTTGCACGTGCGAAATGTAGCCATAATTCTTAAGAAAGTGAGTTAGATTAGATTAGCTTTATTTTACTTTTTATTTCTTTTGCTGGGGGACGAGAAAAATATAAGTGTGGGGTTGTGATCGGTCACTAACATTACATATTTATTGTTACATTTCCATATTTACTTATAATAAACTTTGCTATTTAATCTTAGTTTTATCTAAATGATGTGCAGACCTTTTGATTGAGGTTGAACCTGCACACAAATACAGCATTTCAGAACTTTTAAAATAGTAGTGCAAGGTGCTCAATTCTACCGCTATAGCAAGTGGCTATGCGGGTCGTGATCCACAAGGAGGGACTAGCGATGGAGCTTTTTAGTAAGTCTTCTTTTAAGATACAAAGTATGGTTAAAGTTCTTCTTTAGTTCTTAAAAGAAAATGAAAAAGAGTTAAAGTCGAATTACGAAGAAAGTGATAGAATGAGGAGGTGGAGAAAAACAGAAATAGACATATACAAAGAAATCGAAATGAGTGATGAAAGAAGTGGTAGATTGTGGTATTCTAAACTAAAGAATTAAAAGAAAAGAAAGAAACTAAAAGTTACTTACCCCTTTTGTGCTCATATACCTTGGATTCATAGCTACGACTTACCTTGTCTTTGAAGGCGATCAAGCATGGCGTGTAGGATCTTCCTCATTCCCGATCTACACTAAGAATAAAAGGGCAAGTTATACTAGCAAGAGAATGGTTGTTCATCACCATAAGCCATACTTGCAATGGCAAAGCAGTCTAGATGCTAACAGATTCACTTGGATTGCAACACATTAGAGGAGAGTAAACGAAAACAAGAGTGAAAAAGAAAAACTAACTTTCATTCAATTCAAATAACAATGGAAGAAGAGATCACTTACACCGATGTCACCTGCAGTACAAGTTTGCTCTCATTCCTCCATGAAAGTATCATCTCCTCTCAATTACATAAAGAAAATAAAAATTACGTGAAAGAAAACAAAAAACCTAAGTTACAAACTACAAATTAGCCTAAGTTCTACTCTCTGCTTGGTCGTTCTCCCTTGCCTTTGAGATTGCAGGTATTTATAGAAGAAATGCAGAGGTTAGAGGAGTATGAAGAAAGAGAAAGCTGGCTATTTCTAAATTTGAATCCTCCCTTATCTCCAAACTTGATTTGATGTGGATATTCAGTTCTGATCTGCAGTTTGTTAGCGTGTTGATTACTGAATATCACTTATCAAATGATAGAATTAGAAATAGTGACCAACATAAGAGTTGTAGCTTTGTCAGTCCTCTTTCTGGATCATCTTGAATCATCAGATTTGAGATTCAGTAGCGAAAGTTATGATTCAAATACTGAAATATATCCAGTCAGAATTTGAGTCAAACTTGCTTCATCTCATCTGTTGATCTTCTCTCTATCCATTTATCTCTCTGTATTTGATATTATCCTCGATTGATCTTTAGCTAACCAAAATGGATTTATAAAATCTGAATTTTACTAGTTTCCATTTGGTGTTATCTTTCTGATTTGCTCTCATCTTCAGCTGAACATTTGCCCCAATCTTTGATTTGTTCTAACTAGATCTGGGATCATCCTCAGCTAACCAAATAGATCCAGTTAAATCTGATTTTAACTGGTATATATTTAGTTTAATCCTCTTTCTCTTCATTATTATCTTCTATAAAATAGACATTTAAGACAAAGAAATTAGCAGATTTATTACACGATAAATGTAGGAGTGTAATGAAAAGAATGCAAAATATGTGTATGATCACACCCCCACACCTATCTTTTGCTCGTCCTCGAGCAAAATAACAAAACTAAACCAAAGATTATTAGACCACTTTCACAGGTCACGCGACTGCACTGAGCTTGTCCAACAAGCCTTTAAACCTCTAGGTTACCCCTAGAGAACGAGTTTTGTCTCGTGAGGGTTTTCAGTGGATTACACCCACAAAATCCGTAAAGAAAGAGAAAAATATTTGTAATTTGAAAACACATTTTGAAAGAAAAATATTTAAAATATTATTGTAAGTTTTAAGTAATCTATAAGTTATAGGAAAATTAAATTTTTCATTCCTAAACTTAATCTCTATTCAAAAATTTGTTATCAATCAAAGTAAGGAGTCAAATTGTACTTCTCATCTAGTCTATTACTTTACCCTAAGTCATATGCATCTTGTGACTGTGAAAATTTTGACTAAGGGTTCTTTAACTCTAACTCTTATGCATCATTTATATATATATATATATATATATATATATATATATATTATATATATATATATATTTGGTGGTATTATTCCTTAGTTCTATTAGGCTTTCTAATCTGCCCATGTAACGAGCCTTTAATTGATGACTCCCAAACCAAACGGTCTTAGGGCATGGGTGAGAAAACACCCCAAGGACTTAAGGACTCGAGAAAATAAGGCCACAAAACTAAGGATTTTATTATATGAATCACTTTTAGGCGTGAATACTTATGCTTTATTAGGTATAAATACCCAGCTTAATCAGAGGATTTTTATATATATATATTTTTTTCTCAAACTTATCTAATCATCTTTCTCATAAATACTAAGGCTTGCTTAGGCTAAAGCACCTAGCTAATCAATAATTAGATTTGTTTATCTTTTATTTTTTTATTTTTTTTCTTTTTATTTTGTTTTAATTTTTTTTAAGGCATAAGAATCTTTGTTTTTGAACCCTAAGCGTGTAAGTGTATGAAGGGTGCATATTTCATCAAGGTAAAAATCAAGACTAAATTACTTTGACAAATTATCTTCCTAACCCTAAAAATCAAACAAATAATCTTATTTTGACCAAGTATAAGAAATCCGAATTTGAATTTTCCTATTCCTTAAAACTGACTTAATTTCTTACAAAAAATATGTCAAAATATTGTTTTTATTTTCAAAAAAATTTTAAAAGTAAAGAAAATGTTAATTTTTATTTTCTTTTTTTTTAAATAAAAAGAAAAAACCTAAGTTATGTTAGACCCTCCCCCACACCTATCTCATGTATTGTCCTCAATGTATGAATTAATGCATAGATGCATGAAAAAGAAGAAAGGGAAGGAAAATATTACCTTAAGGTGGTGGTTCCGGTGGTGGTCTGATTGGTCCACGAAATGCGGCCCAATCGATTTTGCATAGAGTTCGGAGGAACCCACCAGAAATCTCTCTAATATAATCCACTAAAATGATGTATACATGAAGGATTTTTATTAAAATTTGACCCCATCTAATTTCCAAATTCCATAATTGATTTCGGAGTCAATTTTGTCAACCGCCTTGTCTCAAAATGGAGTGTGAAAAGATAGAATGATTGACTTGGACTTGAAGTACGGGAACTAATACCGACTCAGAAAAAATGACTTAAGTCAAGTAAAGGTTCAGAAGTCGAGATTGGTTCAGAAAGTGGGTCCAAATCAAGAAGTTGAAACTAAGTCCACATTCATTTTCCACAATGAATGTGACTTAATATTGGTGATTCAAGTTCAAGAATGACAGGTGTGGGAATCAAAACTGACTCTAAAATATTACTCAAGTCAGGTAACAAAACAGGAGTCAATATTGATTCGGGAATTTGAACTGGATCACAAAATTGAGAATCTAGGTCACATTTCTCATTGAGTTCAATTTCATAAAAATGAGAACTTGCCAATTTGTCAATGGGACTTTCAAAAGTATGAAATTGGTCAAGTTCAATATGATGATCATCAAAGATGGGTGATTCAATTTCATTATGAATTGGCACAGTATCCAATGTTGACTCGGGAAAAAGATTGAAATCAGGTGAAGACATCGGAGTCATAATTGAATCAGGAAGTAGAATTGAATCACTAAGTTAAGGTTCATGATCATATTCATTCTCAAGTTCTATTTCAGGAAAGGAATAACTTGCCAAACTGTCAATATCATTTTCAAAATTTAGAGTTTGGGCAAGTTCAAATGATTGTGCTGAAATAGAACCTTGTTTTCCAAAACAACATGACTCTTCAGCTCTAACAGAATGGTTAACGACATCAGAACTGGCCAAACGGTGAGAACGTAGAGTTTGGACCATCATATCTATGTCATGATTACGAGCGTTTTGAGCCTGAGTCATGGCTTCAAGCATCTTTTCATAGTTGATAGGTTCATCGTTTTGTTGCGATTGGTCTTGAAAAGTGAAGTGTTATTTTAGAATTGGTAGTAAAATTGTGAGTCCATCAGATTTTGTGATTGTTGTTTGGACTCACGCATACTCATTTCCAAAATTGATGGTTTTCTATTTTAGACTGGTAGAACTGAGTATGAATCTTGGAAATATTGTGGACAAGGTGGATAAGGAGGACAAGTTGGTTGAAAATTGGACTCAGGGGAGGTGAATCCCCACTGACTCTGTGAAGAGTTGAAATTATTTTAGAAATTATGATTATAAGATTGGGAGCATGGGTTATATTGATTCGGATAAGATCAATCCGGCATACTAGGTTGGTTAAAGTTATGATACGCTGGGTTGTAATATCCGAAAAAGAGGTTGGTGTGTAATATAGATTACCATTAAAATTGGAAAAATTATTGTTATAAGTCATATCACACAATAAAACACAAACAAAGAAAAAAAAAACAAATAAGCAAACAAAAAAGAAAAAAATTCTAACTTAAGTTAGGGTAGATCTTTGACCTAGACGACTCCTAACTGGTTAGACTGTCCATAGGAGGTATAATGCAGACTTTGACCACACAGCTAATCAGCCAGGTCAGAGCAAGATTGGTGGGAGGTTATCCGTCAAAGACGTTCATTAATTAAGTAACCACCAACCTTGGCTTTCGGCCCTTAATCCCCTTCATAGACACTGATTTGGTAGGAGTCAAATTCCAACACCTTTCCCCTTAGGATAATCTCCTAATTGAGTCTGTGATGTCCTTAGGGCCAACGTCTACTCATTTTTAGTTAGGCTTGGGTTAGTGAGTGAGGAGATTGTTTGTGGGCTAAGGGAGGGTTATGACTTCCCCACCTTATCTTGTTTATAGGATAAGCCCTTAAATCAATTTAGTGCAGTGTACAAGTATATAGAAAAAAGTAACACTCAAGCAATATTTCATACAAGAATAAACCTTATACTAATACTATGCACACATACCTTGGCTCCAGCACTCTTCAACAGTAAATAGAAAATGAAATGAAATAGCCACGTGCCTAAATGCAAAGTCTAAATCACTTTTAGCATTTACAATCAATTTTTTATTGTTGTGTTAAAAATGTATATATAGTGAGTCAAACAAGGAGATAAATGCTACAGAAATTCAGATTTTCAATTCAGCCAACCTGCAAAAATACAGGTTAGTAGTTCACTCAGTTTTGCCACTGAAATGTAGCAAATCTGAGGGCTTCTGGGCTCTGCTTTCTTGAGCAGAGTCCAGGGCCACTTATATGTCCACTGCAATAGATATTCCTTGTTGTTAAATCTGTACACAAAACAAAGAAAAAGTTAACCAAAAATGTAAACTTTTAAAGAGAATTTCTTACCGTCCCTCCCCGGCAACGGCGCCAAAATTTGATTGAGATTGAACCTGCACACAAATACAGAATTTCAGAACTTTTAAAATAGTAGTGCAAGGTGCTCAATTCTACCGCTATAGCAAGTGGCTATGCGGGTCGTGATCCAAAAGGAGGGACTAGCGATGGAAGCTTTTTAGTAAGTCTTCTTTTAAGATACAAAGTATGGTTAAAGTTCTTCTTTAGTTCTTAAAAAGAAAATGAAAAAGAGTTAAAGTCAAGTTAGGAAGAAAGTGATAGAATGAGAAGGTGGAGAAAAATAGAAAATAGACATATACAAAGAAATCGAAATGAGTGATGAAAGAAGTGGTAGATTGTGGTATTCTAAACTAAAGAATTAAAAGAAAAGAAAGAAACTAAAAGTTACTTACCCCTTTTGTGCTCATATACCTTGGATTCGTAGCTACGACTTACCTTGTCTTTGAAGGCGATCAAGCATGGCATGTAGGATCTTCCCCATTCCCGATCTACACTAAGAATAAAAGGGCAAGCTATAGTAGCAAGAGAATGGTTGTTTATCACCATAAGCCATCAAGGGCACTTGCAATGGCGAAGCAGTCATGATGCTAACAGATTCACTTGGATTGCAACACATTAGAGGAGAGTAAACGAAAACAAGAGTAAAAAAGAAAAAGTAACTTTGATTCAATTCAAATAACAATGGAAGAAGAGATCACTTACACCAATGTCACCTACAGTACAAGCTTGCTCTCATTCCTCCATGAAAGTATCATCTCCTCTCAGTTACATAAAGAAAATAAAAATTACATGAAAGAAAACTAAAAACCTAAGTTACAAACTACAAATTAGCCTAAGTTCTACTCTCTGCTTGGGCGTTCTCCCTTGCCTTTGAGATTGCAGGTATTTATAGAAGAAAAGCAGAGGTTAGAGGAGTATGAAGATAGGGAAAGCTGGTTATTTCTGAATTTGAATCCTCCCTTATCTCCAAACTTGATTTGATGTGGATATTCAGTTCTGATATGCAGTTTGTTGGCATATTGATTGCTGAATATCACTTATCAAATGATAGAATTAGAAATAGTGATCAACATAAGATTGTAGCTCTGTAAGTCCTCTTTCTGGATCATTTGAATCATCAGATTTGAGATCAGTAGCGAAAGTTATGATTCAAATACTGAAATGTATCCAGTCAGAATCTGAGTCAAACTTGCTTCATCTCATCCGTTGATCTTCTCTCTATCCATTTATCTCTCTGTATTTGATATTATCCTCGATTGATCTTTAGCTAACCAAAATGGATTTATAGAAATCTGAATTTTACTGGTTTCCATTTGGTGTTATCTTTCTGATTGCTCTGATCTTCAGCTGAACATTTACCCCAATCCTTGATTTGTTCTAATTAGATCTGAGATCATCCTCAGCTAACCAAATAGATCCAGTTAAATCTAATTTTAACTGGTATTTATTTAGTTTAATCCTCTTTCTCTTCATTATTATCTTCTACAAAATAGACATTTAAGACAAAGAAATTAGCAGATTTATTACACGACAAATGTAGGAGTGTAATGAAAAGAATGCAAAATATGTGTATGATCACCTTTACTAATGAAAAAGGAGAGAAAACGAGCCTAAAAGCCCTTTAAATTCTGATATAAGTGAGTTTAAATTAAATCAAAGATTGTGACAGAAATTCAGGGGATAAGTGCAGATCAGAGCATATCAGGAAAGATAACACCAAATGAAACAGTTAAAATTCAGATTTATGTAAATCCATTTGGTTAACTTGAATAATCAACAGGATATCACTAAATCCAGAAAACAAACAGATAAACCAATGGATAAAAGAGATAACGGAGCATCACAACCACATGAGCCTTTGGATCTGGCCACTGGCCAGATCCAGGCCGCGAAAATGCGGCCAAAGTGGCGTTTCCATTGCAATCTTATTGAATCTGAGGAGTGTTTGCTCTCTTACGCTCCTTCCCCTTAGTTTCTCCTATAAATGCCTGCAAATTCAGAGACAAAAGGGCACCACTCCATTAGAGAGTTAGAATTAAGTTTTTGTTTCTAGTTTAGCTTAATTTTTTTTCAAATGTAATTTTCTGATTTTTTTTATAGCTTAGTGTAGAGAGAGTTTCAAGAGAGAAGGAGAAGAAGAATTGTATTTAGAGTGACATTGAATGTAGTCTTCTTCAGAGAGAGTTGTATTGAGAGTGACAGTCAATGTAATTTTCCTCATTTTCTTCATTGTTACTCAATTTAGCAGATTCGCTATTTATTCCTTCTCTTATTTTGCTTCGCTTTACTCCGAGGAAACCTTTGCAAATGATTTAAGGTACGATAATCTACAAAAGAGGTACATATACTTTAGTTTTTCTTTCTTTATTTCTTAGTTTAGAAACACACTTCTTCATTTTTTCTCTTTTCATTTTCTTAACTTAGTCTTCCTTTTAATTAAAACACTAACAACACTCTTCTTCTATCATATTCTTCTTCTAACCCTTAACACTTTTATTTCTTTTTTCTAAAAACTAAGAAGAAAGATTTTAACCAAAGTTAGTAACTTAGAAAGAACTTACCTAAATGCTTCTATCACAGTCCCTTCTTGTGGATCACGACTCGCATAGCCACTTGTTATCGCGGTAGTATTGAGCAACTAGCACGTTTTCTAAACTTCTATTTTCTGTGCAGGTTCAGACTCAATCACTTGGCATACCCTAGCTGTCTATATAGATATGCTGGTGCAGCGGCTTCCCAGACATAAGATGAAACTCTACGAAGGTCCTCAAACAATGAGAGGTACAAGATGATACTCTCGTTCCGCTCTTATCAGCGAATATAGTGCACCCCACTAAGTACATGAGATATGCTTTAGCACAACACATAATACTGTTGGCCTAGAGGCCTTCCACTCTAGTTTTGATGATGATTAACTCATGTAGTTATGTTTACTAATAATCTTGTGATTTTAGTTTCAGATCATTAATCAAGATATTAGTTGGTGATTAGCTTCAACAAAGGAGTTTGAAAGCTTTCACATGGTGATTCCAGAGCCCGAGCATCAAGATCATACATAGCACTCGTTGGAATCAAGCTCGGTGGATCACGTTTTGGATCGAGTTGACTTGAAGATAGAAGATCGTCAAGAAGACTTAGGTATCCATAGTTTAGTTTAGTGTGTTTTAGATCCATGTGTAAAGACTAGATAGTTGATATGCTCAAGTTCACAACACACACATGTTTTATGTTTTGGTATTTTTAACAAAACATATTTTTGGTTTTAAGACAAAAACTATGATATATATATATATATATATATATATATATATATATATATATATATATATATATATATATATATATATATATATATATATATATATATGTTTCATGTATATTGGACTTATATCCATATGCAACATGCTTCAAAGTGTTTAAATATCATGTTTTTGTATTTCAATGAGTTTTAGGAAAAATCAGATTTCCTATTGAAAAATCCAAGTTTGGGAAAATATAGGTTTTGGTTTTTGAGAAAATTTGTAAGACACAAAAATAGTCCGAAATGTTTGAAATTTGTGTTGAAATTTTTAACACAAGTTTATATATCAATGTAAAATGATAAAACTATTTTTGTGAATTTTTAGAAGATTTATGGGATTTATTAGAATAATTTTTACCCTGTTTTTCTGACCCAAAATAGTGCCTGACAGGCTCTGTCGGTCGACCGCACGGTCGACCGAACCAGGAGCCGGTCGACCGGGCGATCGACCGACGTGCACAGCCTGTGCACGTCTGGGCTGGCACTTGGGCAGGTCGACCGGACCAGAGAGCTTTTGCTCTCTGTTTTTGGGCGGTCGACCGGGCGGTCGACCGGCTTCCTCCAACGGTCGAAAAATCGACCGTTGGCGGTCGACCGCCAGCTGTCTGGCTGACAGAATCAGCCAAACGGCTAGTTTTTGGAGGAGGGTATTTATACCCCATTTCTTGGGGAGTTTGATAAGATTTTTAAGAAAGAAAAATTAGTGTTTCTCCAGAGTTTATTTCCATGTTTTCAAAAGTGTTTTGGGCTTTAAACTTCCAATTTGATTTGTGTTTAGGGTTTTGGAAAATCAAAGAAAACTAGGTTTTTGGGATATTGATTTGGATTTTCATTTCTATCATTTACAAGAGATTTCCCAAGTAGTTTTTCTTTGTTATTTGATTTCCAAAACACTTGTTTTCCACACTTGAGCTTATCATCTATCTTATTCTATTAGGATCATGTTTTGTGGAAAAGAGAAAAGGTTTGTGGTTGAGATATACCACTTGTTGTAAAAACCCTTTGTTGGTTGCTCCCTCTTTGGTAGAGGTTGAGGTTGTGGTTTACTCCTTCTAGTGTGAAGTGGAGTTGGTTGTGTTTGTATCCCTCTTCGGTAGAAGTGATTATGGTTGTTTGGCTACGGGCCTACCCCTCGCGTGTTGAGGTGGTGTTTGTGTTCGCCTCGGTGGAGGTGTGGTTGTATTGAGAGAGGAGTTCGGTACTCCCGGTGTTGTACAAATCCTCCTCGGTGGAGGTTCCCTCGGTGGGAGTCCTAAGTGGACGAGTTAGTGGATTGAAATCCTTCTCGGTAAAGGCGGGGACGTAAAGCTAGGGGCTTGAATCTCGAAACATATCTTTGTGTTTGCATTTGATCCATTGACTCTAACTCTCTCTCTTTATTTTGTGTTGTGCATTGATTCATATTGCCATATCTTATTTGTTTGCATTTGTGCCTTGCATATATTCATATTGCCTATTCATATTATATGCTTGGTTTGTTTGTGTGTGCCTCACTTATACTTAACCACGAGAGCTTCATATAGCACCTCAACCCTTATCTAGGGGAATCAAGAGGAGTTAGTCCAGAGCCCTTCACGGGGAATTCGGCTACACTCGTTGGTTGTATTAAGTGTGTTGCAAATTAGTTTTAGCTTCCGCATTTAGTTTCTAGATTAGCCATATCACCTATTCACCCTCCCTCTAGGTGATTTCAATTGATATCAGAGCCTCCGCTCCTGATATTTGGTTTAACCACCTAGGAGTGAGATCTTGGTTAGCTAATCTGTCATTTGCATTTTGCACACTTTTTGTTTGCACACACTCATGGACTTCATGACCCCACCTATGTTTGATTCTTCCAACATTGTTGTTTGGAAGACTAAGATGTCCATATACCTAAAAACCCTAGGCTTGCATGTTTTCCTTGCCGCTACCAAGAAATGCTATCTTGGTAATAGCAATCATATAGGGGCCAATACACTTGCCCTTGAGGCTATTAGAAGCACGCTTAATAAAGATTATCTTATGCTTGTTTCTAATCTTGATTCCGCTTTTGTAGTGTGGAACAAGTTGACCACCTCCACCTCCAAACTTCAATTGCCAATCCTACCGAAGGAATCTAGTGGAGAATCCGAGTCATAATGCTTAATGGTCCAAGGGAATAACTCCCTTGAGGTATATTCGAAATCTCAATTAGATAGTGATGTTGCTAGTTCTTCATGTGATGAAAATATTGATGCCCATGCCTTGAATGAAGAACTTTCAATTGTGTGTGAAAAATTGATTGAAAAATATAACATTTTGAAAAAGAAAACTTGTAAATTATCAAAAGAAAATAAGGATTTGTTTTCAAAACTTGAGTTGGCTTTACAAGAGAAGGTTGAGTTTTCAAATGAGTGTGACCCTTTGAAAACCCAACTTGAACTTGTTTTAAATGAAAACAAGATTTTGAAAAATTAAAATGATTGTAATGTAGTTTTGAAGAAAAATGAGTCTTTAACTTCAAGACTTGATTTTGTTGTAAAAGAGAATGTTTCTTTGAAAATAAAATTGCTTCAATTTCAAAAGATTTAGAAGCTTGTTTAAAGAAAAATATTTCTTTACAAAATAAAATTGATACACATGTTTGCCATGCTAGGGTAGTTTCACATAGTTCACCTATTGCATGAGCCACCTCTTTTTTAATTGAAAATGATATATCTATGCTTAAGAAGAGTGTTGATTGTTTGGGCTCCACTTTGAGCCAATGTGCCATGAACCATACACGTTTGGAATCTTTGTTTCGAAAGAAACAAGTTCCATCTTTGCATGCACACCCATCACGGCATACACATGCTACCCACGGTCACCACCATCACACCATGTATACTCATGTGTACAATTGTACACATTGTGGACGTAAGGGCCACCTTGCTAAATTTTGCTATGATCGTATACATGTTTCAAATTTAGCAAATAAATTTGTTTGGGTTAGGGAAGATGCTAACCCCCTGGACCCAAAAGGATATAGGTACCAAAGACCACCCCTATTGTATTAATGTAGGTGTGGGCTCTCACATGACGTGAGAGTAGCGGTACCTTGGAGTGGATGCGTTCCGTGCTTAAAGGAAACTATTTGGATGCATCACTTTCAAGGAAGTTTGGTGGAGAGGACCACCATGTTTTGGAGATTTGGAGATGTGCCCTATTGGTTTGGTAACATTCTCTTTATCCCATTTTGTTTGCATGTTTATTATGACTTTCATTTGTAGCATGTCATGTTTTAATGCTCATTATGCCATATGCCATGTTTATTAGCCCTATGACACACATGATTAGTATTTGAGACACCCATGTTTAATATGGACCCATATTTTGTGTTCTCTCTATGTTTTAGCTATCATGTAAATCATAGATCTAATGTACATATATTGTCATAATGATCATATGAATGTTTATAAGTTTTGTTTTGATGCTTCATGCCTTGATTACTCGTTTAGATGTTAGTTTTCATTAAAACTAGGATTTATACTTGTACATATAGTGGGTCACAAATGAACTTTTATATGTTTGGGCTTGAACGATTATTTGTACCCATTAGATGTGCTAGTATAGTCTAGTTTTGATGATTCATGCATTTAACTTGTATTCCTATTTTATCCATGTTTCATGTTTCCATGTTTAAAGGAATTCCACATGAGCTTAATTGAATATTTTCATGATGCCATGTTTCACATTACACTTTTGCGCTCACTTCATTTAAATGTTTCTCATGATTGTGTTTTTATGAGTATGATATGAGCTTTATGGACCTTGAGTGTTTTTAGTGATCATGTGATTTATATAGTTTCATGAAAAATATTTTTGTTTTATTCCTTACTTGAAGGATTTCGTACTAGTTTACAAGTTTTTCCATATAACTAGTTATGGTATTCTTCGTTATGGTAGAGTTTTTCAAACAAACTATATCTTCAAATCTATTTTTGAAAACCCCTACCTTCCACAAGCGGCTGGATGGGCAACCATGCCTATGTATGCTTTATATTGAAAATCATTTTAAACATGAGCATGATTGGGTGGTAGGAAATATGATATATACATTTGATATTATTGTTGTTTCAATTGGTATCATTGGATTCTTTCAATTGGTATCAATATTGACATTTCTTGTATACTCATATATTTTTATGTATGTATACTTACTCTTCAAATAGTATCAATTTCGATTGATATCTAATTTTTCATACATATATTTTTTATGCTAAAGCTTGAATTTTTAATAACTATCATGTTTCAATTGATTAGTTTTTCAATTGGTATCCATATACAAGCTTAAGCATTGTTTTATTTGGTATTTCATAAAGGGGGAGAAAACTCGTATTTTATCTTTCAATTGGTATTTGGTTTACCATTGGTTTTGTATTCCACTCCCTTACTTTATGATAGAAAATAATAATTTCAATTTTGTATCATATGTTTAAAAAGAAAAATACTTTCAATTGATAAAATTGGTATCAAGATGCTTATTTGTTTACTCTATTGGTATCAAGATTTTGTTTACTTTCATTGGTATCTATTGATCTATTATTTTCAATTGGTATCCATGAAAATTTATATTGATTTGTTTGATATCACCCCTTTATTGATTCTATGTTTCGAACAAAAAGGGGGAGAAGAATGTTTTGTTTTTACTTTAACCCCTTTGTTGATGATTGACAAAAAAGGGGAGAAGTATTTGAGTTTATATGCATGTTTTATATGCATGTTTTGTTTTATTTATTAGTTTGTCGTTTAATTGTTTAATTGGTATCAAGAGCATTTCATTGCTATTAAGAGCATTTTTTTATTGGTATCAAGAGCACGTTTCGTGCATGATGCATTTCATATGTTTGGTATCAAGACCATTATGTTTTAGAAAAAGGATTTATGTTCATGCATCACAATAAACAATAAATATATGTGTTTCATGCTTGTTTATGAGCCTTCATTGCATATTTATTTGCTTATTTATTTCTATGCATGAGTTAAGGGGAGCTTCTTTGAAGCTTACCTTTAATCCATGCATATATAACTTCATGAGTTTTGTCATCATCAAAAAGGGGAGATTGTTAGCCCAGAGGCCTTCCACTCTAGTTTTGATGATGATTAACTCATGTAGTTATGTTTACTAATAATCTTGTGATTTTAGTTTCAGATCATTAATCAAGATATTAGTTGGTGATTAGCTTCAACAAAGGAGTTTGAAAGCTTTCACATGGTGATTCCAGAGCCCGAGCATCAAGATCATACATAGCACTCGTTGGAGTCAAGCTCGGTGGATCACGTTTTGGATCGAGTCGACTTGAAGATGGAAGATCGTCAAGAAGACTTAGGTATTCATAGTTTAATTTAGTGTGTTTTAGATCCATGTGTAAAGACTAGATAGTTGATATGCTCAAGTTCACAACACACACATGTTTTATGTTTTGGTATTTTTAACAAAACATATTTTTCGTTTTAAAGACAAAAACTATGATATATATATATATATATATATATATATATATATATATATATATATATATATATATATATATATATATATGTTTCATGTATATTGGACTTATATCCATATGCAACATGCTTCAAAGTGTTTAAATATCATGTTTTTGTATTTCAATGAGTTTTAGGAAAAATCAGATTTCCTATTGAAAAATCCAAGTTTGGTAAAATATAGGTTTTGGTTTTTGAGAAAATTTGTAAGACACAAAAATAGTCCGAAATGTTTGAAATTTGTGTTGAAATTTTTAACACAAGTTTATATATCAATGTAAAATGATAAAACTATTTTTTTAGATTTTTAGAAGATTTATGGGATTTATTAGAATAATTTTTACCCTGTTTTTTCTGACCCAGAACAGTGTCTGACAGGCTCTCGTCGGTCGACCGCACGGTCGACCGAACCAGGAGCCGGTCGACCAGGCGGTCGACCGACGTGCACAGCCTGTGCACGTCTGGGCTGGCACTTGGGCCGGTCAACTGGGCGGTCGACCGACCAGAGAGCTTTTGCTCTCTGTTTTTGGGCGGTCGACCGGCGGTCGACCGCCAGTTGTCTGGCTGACAGAATCAGCCAAACGGCTAGTTTTTGGAGGAGGGTATTTATACCCCATTTCTTGGGGAGTTTGATAAGATTTTTAAGAAAGAAAAATTAGTGTTTCTCCAGAGTTTATTTCTAAGTTTTCAAAAGTGTTTTTGGGCTTTAAACTTCCAATTTGATTTGTGTTTAGGGTTTTGGAAATCAAAGAAAACTAGATTTTTGGGATATTGATTTGGATTTTCATTTCTATCATTTACAAGAGATTTCCCAAGTAGTTTTTCTTTGTTATTTGATTTCCAAAACACTTGTTTTCCACACTTGAGCTTATCATCTATCCTATTCTATTAGGATCTTGTTTTGTGGAAAAAGAGAAAAGGTTTGTGGTTGAGATATACCACTTGTTGTAAAAACCCTTTGTTGGTTGCTCCCTCTTTGGTAGAGGTTGAGGTTGTGGTTTACTCCCTCTAGTGTGAGGTGGAGTTGGTTGTGTTTGTATCTGTATGATGATTGAGGCTAAACCTGCACAAAAAATACGAAATTTCAGAACTTATAAAAATGTGCAAGTGCTCAATTCTTCCGCTATAGCAAGTGGCTATGCGGGTCGTGATCCACAAGGAGGGTTTGCGATGGAAGCTTTACGGTTTTATTGAGATCGTTATGAAAACAAACGAAACTTCTTCTCTGTTTTTAGTTATGAAAAGGAAAAATTATGTTATGTTAGAAGAAAATGGAAGATGAAGAAGGTGGAAAATTCAGAAAACAATAAAAGCAACTATGTACAAATGAAGTGGAGGAAAAAGAGTGATTTTGAAGAGATGGTGATTTAATTTACAAAAATGAAAGAAAGAAATAAAAGAGTTACTTACCTCTTTTCACCAAAAGCTTACCTTGAGTTTTTAGCTTCGATGTTACCTTGAATTGGAGGCAAGCAGCGCATAGCCCATAAGAGTCGAGTGTTGGTCTCTTCCACATTACATCATCAAGATACGCAAGCATGAAATGATACGGAGAGACTCACAATTCCATCGTCATGAGCTATCGGTGGCACTCGCAAAGGCAAGGCTCTTTCGATGCTTTAGACTCACTTGGACAGTTGTACCAAAAGAAAAGTAAAGTAGAAAAGAAGAAGAAGACTAAAAGAAACTACATACAAAGAGAAAACATCGATTCGATCTCATAACAATCAAAGAAAAGAAATTCATCTTACACCGGTCACTCCAGCTCTAGCTTCATTCTTGTTCTTCGATGAAAGTCTGATCTCCTCTTATTTACATAAATGAAAATTACAATTACATGAAAGAAAAATAAAAACCTAAACTAAGAAATGAAAAAACTAGTCTAAAATCCTAATCTGCATGGTCCTCCCTTTTGCCTTTGAGTGCAGGTATTTATAGGAGAAATGGAGGGGGTAGAGGTGGATATTCAGTTCTGATCTGCTGTTTGTTGGCTTGTTGATTGCTGAATATCACTTAATAACTGACAGAATTAGAAATAATGATCAACATAAGAGTTATAGCTCTATCAGTCTGCTTTCTGGATCATCTTGAATCATCAGAATTGAGATTCTGTAGCAAAAGTTATGATTCGAATACTAAAATGTATCCAATCAGAATCTGAATCAAACTTGCTTGATCTTTGCTTCAACCGATCGATTCTGAGAGGATTCTTCTCAACCAGTTTTCAACCTCTTGATTTTTCCCTGATTTACTGAGTGTGAATTAACTCTGATTTAATTTAGAATTTTTGTGGGCTTTGGGCTCATTTTTCTTCATCTCCTTAAAGAATGGGCCTGCAAATAAATTAAGCAATTAATTAGGACAATGCAGGCTTTTATTCTAAAATAAGTATGAAAATATGATATTAAATATGCAACATTAGAGACCAATCACACCTCCATACCTATCTTTTGCTCGTCCTCGAGCAAAACAACTAAACTATACTAAGGATTATTAGACCACTTTCGCAGGTCACGCGATTGCACTTAGCATGTGCAACAAGCCGTTAAACCTCTAAGTTTCCCCTAGAGGACGAGTTTTGTCTCGTGAGGGTTTTCAGCGGATTGCACCCACAAAATCCATAAAGAAAGGGAATAAAGAGTTAGTATTTTCGAAAAGCATTTTGAAAGAGAAAAATTTGAAATATGATTGTAAGATCTAAGCAATCTATAAGTTATAGGAAAACCGAATCTTTCATTCCTAAACTTAGTCTCTATTCAAAAATTTGTTATCAATTAAAGTAAGGAGTCAATTTGTACTTCTCATCTAGTCTATTACTTTACCCTAAGTCATATGCACCTTGTGATTGTGAAAATTTTGATTAAGGGTTCATTAACTCTAACTCTTATGCCTTATTTATTTATATATATACTTTTTTTTTTGTGGTATTATTTCTTAGTTCTATTAGGCTTTCTAATCTGCCCATGTAACGAGCCTCTAATCGATGACTCCCAAACCAAACGGTCTTAGGGCACCAGGTGAGAAGACACCTCTAGGACTTAAGGACTCGAGCAGACAAGGCCACAAAACTAAGCATTTTATTATATGAACCTCTTTTAGGCGTGAATACTCATGCTTTATTAGGCACAGATACCCAGCTTAATCAGAGGATCTAATCATCTTTTGCATAAATACTAAGGCTTGCTTAGGCCAAAGCACCTAGCTAATCAATAATTAGACTTATTCATTTTTTTTTCAAACTTATCTAATTATCTTTCGCATAAATACTAAGGCTTGCTTAGGCCAAAGCACCTAGCTAATCAATAATTAGACTTATTCATTTTATATATATATATATATATATATATATATATATATATATATATTTTATAAGGCATAAGAATCTTTGTTTTTGAACCCTAAGTGTGTAAGTGTATGAAGTATGCATATTTCATCAAGGTAAAGATCAAGACTAAATTACTTTGACAAATTATCTTCCTAACCCTAAAAATCAAACAAATAATCTTATTTTGACCAAGTATAAGAAATCCTAATTTGGATTTTCCTATTCCTTAAAGTTAACTTAATTTCTTACAAAAATAAGTCAAAATATTGTTTCTATTTTTCAAAAAGTTTTTTAAAAGTAAAGAAAAGTGTTGAATTTTTTTTATTTTTTATTTTTTTTTTTTTTTAAGAAAAAGAAAAGTTATGTTAGACCCTCCCCCACACCTATCTCATGCATTGTCCTCAATGTATGAATGAATGCATAGATGCATGAAAAAGAAGAAAGGGAAGGAAAAGGTTACCTTAAGGTGGTGGTTCCGGTGGTGGTCTGATTGGTCCACGAAACGCGGCCCAATCAACTTTTCTTGGGTCTCGGAGGAACCCACCAGAAATATCTTTAATATAACCCATTAAAAAGATAACTCCATTAAGAAGTTTTATTAAAAATTTAACCCATCTAATTCCAAATTCCATAATTGATTTCGGAGTCAAATTTGTCAACCACCTCGTCCCAGAATAGAGTATGAAATGATAGAACAGTTGACTTGGACTCAGGAAGGACAGGAACTAATACCGACTCAGGAAGGTGACTTAAGTCAAGTAAAGGTTCAGGAGTCGAAATAGGTTCAGAAATTGGGTCCAAGTCAAGAAGTTGAAACTCCAGTCCACATGTATTTTCTAACAATGGAATGTGACTTAATGTGGGTGATTCCAGTTCATGAATGATAGGTGGAGGAATCAAACTGACTCTAAAACATTACTCAAGTTTGGTAACACAACAGGAGTCAAGATTGATTTAGAAAGTTGAACTGGATCACAGATATGAGAATCTAGGTCACATATCTCATTGACTTCAATATCAAAAATTGAGAACTTGCCAATTTAATAGGATCTTCAAGAGTGTATAATTGGTCAAGTTCAATATGATCCTCACAGATGGGTGATTCAATTTCATTATGGATTGGTACAGGATCCAATGTTGACTCGGGAAAAAAGATCGAAATCAGGTGAAGATACCGGAGTCATTATTGAATCAGGAAGAAGCATTGAATCACTCAGTTGGGGTTCAAGATCATATTCATTCTTAAGTTCTATTTCAGGAAAAGGAAAACTAGCCAAACTATCAATATCTTTTTCAAAATTTGGAGTTTGGGCAAGTTCAAATGGTTGTTCTGAAATAGAATTTTGATCCAAAACTACATGACTCTTCGGCTCTAACAGAATGGTAAGTGACATCAGGACGGTGGGAACGTAGGGATTCGACCATCATATCTATGTCACGATTTCTAGCATTTTGAGCATGAGTCATGGCTTCTAGCATCTTTTCATAGTTGATGGGTTCATTGTCTTGTTGAAAAGATGAAGAGTTGTTTTGGAAGTGGTATTGAAATTGTGAGTCCATCAGATTTTGTGATTGTTGTTTGGACTCACTCATACTCCGTTCCAAAATTGATGGTTTTCTATTTTGGACTGGTGGAACTGAGTATGACTCTTGAAAATAGTGTGGACTAGGTGGAGAAGGAGGACACTGTGGTTGAAAATTGGACTCGGGGTAGGTGAATCCCCACTGACTCTGTGAAGAGTTGAAATCGTTATGGAAATTATAGTCATACGATGGGGGACATGGGTTATATGGATTCGGATAAGACCAATCCGGCACACTAGGTTGGTTAAAGTCATGATATGCCGGGTTGGTAATATCCGAAAAACAGTTTGATGTGTAATATGGATTATTATTATAGTTGAAAAAATTATTATTATAAGCCATATCACACAATGGAATACAAATAAAAAGAAAGAAAAACAAACAAAATAAACAAACAAGAAAGAAAAAATTCTAACCTAAGTTAGGGTAGACCTAGACCTAGACGACTCCTAACTGGTTAGACTGTCCACGGGGGGTCTAATGTAGACTTTAACCACAAGCTAATCAGCCAGGTCAGGGCAAGGTTGGTGGGAGGTTTTCCGTCAAAGACGTTCCTTAATTAAATAACCACCAACCTTCGGGCTTTCGGCCCTCAATCCCTTTCCTAGACACTGATTTTGCAGGAGTTAGATTCCAACATTTTTTCCCCTTAGGATAATCTCCTAATTGAGTCCGAGATGTCCCTAGGGCCAACGTCTACTCAATTTTAGTTAAGCTTGGGTTAGTGAGTGCTTGGAATCTGATTTTTGGGCTAAGGAAGGGTGATTAAATCCCCACCTTATCTTGTTATGGGTTAGTGCCCTTAAAATAATTTTGTGCAAGTGTACAAGATATGTAAGATTCACTCAAAGCGATATAAACAACCACGAAGTGAGTCCTATGCTAAATGCAATGCATACGTACCTTGCTCCAGCACTCTTCAACAGTAAAAAATAAAGGAATTAAAAAGACACGTGCCTAAAATGCAAATGTCTAATCAATTTTTTATCTTTTCAATAAATATTTTACTATTGATTATTAGCAGGCTTATGTTATGGCATATAAGAAAAATCAAAGTTGCAGCAAACTAGAATTTGTAAACTAAGCAGCCCTGCAAAAAGCTGTTAGTAGTCAACTCTTTATTGCCGCGGATCCGCGGCTTTTACCGTGAAAACGCGGCAATTCAGAGGGCAATGGGTCTCTGCTTTCTAGAGCAGAGGCCCAAGGCCACTTGTATGTCACTGCAATGTTAATTTCCTGCTTTGATTGCCTTGTAACCTGCAACAGAGAAGAAAAATCGTTTAGTTCTAAAAGATTTGCAAGAAAAATTCAGATTTCAATAAAAACTGTTTTACCCTCCCCGGCAACGGCGCCATAATTTGATTGAGGCTAAACCTGCACAAAAAATACGAAATTTCAGAACTTATAATAAAAATGTGCAAGTGCTAAATTCTTCCGCTATAGCAAGTGGCTATGCGGGTCGTGATCCACAAGGAAGGTTTGCGATGGAAGCTTTACGGTTTTATTGAGATCGTTATGAAAACAAACGAAAGTTCTTCTCTGTTTTTAGTTATGAAAAGGGAAAAAGAATTATGTTATGTTAGAAGAAAATGGAAGATGAAGAAGGTGGAAAATTCAGAAAACAATAAAAGCGACTATGTACAAATGAAGTGGAGGAAAAAGAGTGATTTTGAAGAGATGGTGATTTAATTTACAAAAATGAAAGAAAGAAATAAAAGAGTTACTTACCTTCTTTTCACCAAAAGCTTACCTTGAGTTTTTAGCTTCGATGTTACCTTGAATTGGAGGCAAGCAGCGCATAGCCCATAAGAGTCGAGTGTTGGTCTCTTCCACATTACATCATCAAGATACGCAAGCATGAAATGATACGGAGAGACTCACAATTCCATCGTCATGAGCTATCGGTGGCACTCGCAAAGGCAAGGCTCTTTCGATGCTTTAGACTCACTTGGAAGACAGTTGTACCAAAAAGAAAAGTAAAGTAGAAAAGAAGAAGAAGACTAAAAGAAACTACATACAAAGAGAAAACATCGATTCGATCTCATAACAATCAAAGAAAAGAAATTCATCTTACACCGGTGTCACTCCAGCTCTAGCTTCATTCTTGTTCTTCGATGAAAGTCTGATCTCCTCTTATTTACATAAATGAAAATTACAATTACATGAAAGAAAAACAAAAACTTAAACTAAGAAATGAAAAAACTAGTCTAAAATCCTAATCTGCATGGTCCTCCCTTTTGCCTTTGAGTGCAGGTATTTATAGGAGAATGGAGGGGGTAGAGGTGGATATTCAGTTCTGATCTGCTGTTTGTTGGCTTGTTGATTGCTGAATATCACTTAATAACTGACAGAATTAGAAATAATGATCAACATAAGAGTTATAGCTCTATCAGTCTGCTTTCTGGATCATCTTGAATCATCAGAATTGAGATTTTGTAGCAAAAGTTATGATTCGAATACTAAAATGTATCCAATCAGAATCTTAATCAAACTTGCTTGATCTTTGCTTCAACCGATCGATTCTGAGAGGATTCTTCTCAACCAGTTTTCAACCTCTTGATTTTTCCCTGATTTACTGAGTGTGAAATAACTCTGATTTAATTCAGAATTTTTGTGGGCTTTGGGCTCATTTTTCTTCATCTCCTTAAAGAATGGGCCTGCAAATAAATTAAGCAATTAATTAGGACAATGCAGGCTTTTATTCTAAAATAAGTATGAAAATATGATATTAAATATGCAACATTAGAGACCAATCACACCTACATACCTATCTTTTGCTCGTCCTCGAGCAAAACAACTAAACTATACTAAGGATTATTAGACCACTTTCGCAGTCACGCGATTGCACTTATCATGTGCAACAAGCCGTTAAACCTCTAAGTTTCCCCTAGAGGACGAGTTTTGTCTCGTGAGGGTTTTCAGCGGATTGCACCCACAAAATCCATAAAGAAAGGGAAATAAAGAGTTAGTATTTTCGAAAGCATTTTGAAAGAGAAAAATATTTGAAATATGATTGTAAGATCTAAGCAATGTATAAGTTATAGGAAAACCGAATCTTTCATTCCTAAACTTAGTCTCTATTCAAAAATTTGTTATCAATTAAAGTAAGGAGTCAATTTGTACTTCTCATCTAGTCTATTACTTTACCCTAAGTCATATGCACCTTGTGATTGTGAAAATTTTGATTAAGGGTTCATTAACTCTAACTCTTATGCCTTATTTATTTATATATATACTTTTTTTTGTGGTATTATTTCTTAGTTCTATTAGGCTTTCTAATCTGCCCATGTAACGAGCCTCTAATCGATGACTCCCAAACCAAACGGTCTTAGGGCACCAGGTGAGAAGACACCCCTAGGACTTAAGGACTCGAGCAGACAAGGCCACAAAACTAAGCATTTTATTATATGAACCTCTTTTAGGCGTGAATACTCATGCTTTATTAGGCACAGATACCCAGCTTAATCAGAGGATCTAATCATCTTTCGCATAAATACTAAGGCTTGCTTAGGCCAAGCACCTAGCTAATCAATAATTAGACTTATTCATTTTTTTTTCAAACTTATCTAATTATCTTTCGCATAAATAGTAAGGCTTGCTTAGGCCAAAGCACCTAGCTAATCAATAATTAGACTTATTCATTTTTTTATATATATATATATATTTTATAAGGCATAAGAATCTTTGTTTTTGAACCCTAAGTGTGTAAGTGTATGAAGTATGCATATTTCATCAAGGTAAAGATCAAGACTAAATTACTTTGACAAATTATCTTCCTAACCCTAAAAATCAAACAAATAATCTTATTTTGACCAAGTATAAGAAATCCTAATTTGGATTTTCCTATTCCTTAAAGTTAACTTAATTTCTTACAAAAATAAGTCAAAATATTGTTTCTATTTTTCAAAAAGTTTTTTAAAAGTAAAGAAAAGTGTTAAATTTTTTTTATTTTTTTATTTTTTTTATTTTTTTAAGAAAAAGAAAAGTTATGTTAGACCCTCCCCCACACCTATCTCATACATTGTCCTCAATGTATGAATGAATGCATAGATGCATGAAAAAGAAGAAAGGGAAGGAAAAGGTTACCTTAAGGTGGTGGTTCCGGTGGTGGTCTGATTGGTCCACGAAACGCGGCCCAATCAACTTTTCTTGGGTCTCGGAGGAACCCACCAGAAATATCTTTAATATAACCCATTAAAAAGATAACTCCATTAAGAAGTTTTATTAAAAATTTAACCCCATCTAATTTCCAAATTCCATAATTGATTTCGGAGTCAAATTTGTCAACCACCTCGTCCCAGAATAGAGTATGAAATGATAGAACAGTTGACTTGGACTCAGGAAGGACAGGAACTAATACCGACTCAGGAAGGTGACTTAAGTCAAGTAAAGGTTCAGGAGTCGAAATAGGTTCAGAAATTGGGTCCAAGTCAAGAAGATGAAACTCCAGTCCACATGTATTTTCTAACAATGGAATGTGACTTAATGTGGGTGATTTCAGTTCATGAATGATAGGTGGAGGAATCAAAACTGACTCTAAAACATTACTCAAGTTTGGTAACACAACAGGAGTCAAGATTGATTTAGAAAGTTGAACTGGATCACAGATATGAGAATCTAGGTCACATATCTCATTGACTTCAATATCAAAAAATTGAGAACTTGCCAATTTAATAGGATCTTCAAGAGTGTATAATTGGTCAAGTTCAATATGATCCTCACAGATGGGTGATTCAATTTCATTATGGATTGGTACAGGATCCAATGTTGACTCGGGGAAAAGATCGAAATCAGGTGAAGATACCGGAGTCATTATTGAATCAGGAAGAAGCATTGAATCACTCAGTTGGGGTTCAAGATCATATTCATTCTCAAGTTCTATTTCAGGAAAAGGAAAACTAGCCAAACTATCAATATCTTTTTCAAAATTTAGAGTTTGGGCAAGTTCAAATGGTTGTTCTGAAATAGAATTTTGATTTCCAAAACTACATGACTCTTCGGCTCTAACAGAATGGTAAGTGACATCAGGACGGTGGGAACGTAGGGATTCGACCATCATATCTATGTCACGATTTCTAGCATTTTGAGCATGAGTCATGGCTTCTAGCATCTTTTCATAGTTGATGGGTTCATTGTCTTGTTGAAAAGATGAAGAGTTGTTTTGGAAGTGGTATTGAAATTGTGAGTCCATCAGATTTTGTGATTGTTGTTTGGACTCACGCATACTCCGTTCCAAAATTGATGGTTTTCTATTTTGGACTGGTGGAACTGAGTATGACTCTTGAAAATAGTGTGGACGAGGTGGAGAAGGAGGACACTGTGGTTGAAAATTGGACTCGGGGTAGGTGAATCCCCACTGACTCTGTGAAGAGTTGAAATCGTTATGGAAATTATAGTCATACGATGGGGGACATGGGTTATATGGATTCGGATAAGACCAATCCGGCACACTAGGTTGGTTAAAGTCATGATATGCCGGGTTGGTAATATCCGAAAAACAGTTTGATGTGTAATATGGATTATTATTATAGTTGGAAAAATTATTATTATAAGCCATATCACACAATGGAATACAAATAAAAAGAAAGAAAAACAAACAAATAAACAAACAAGAAAGAAAAAATTCTAACCTAAGTTAGGGTAGACCTAGACGACTCCTAACTGGTTAGACTGTCCACGGGGGGTCTAATGTAGACTTTAACCACAAGCTAATCAGCCAGGTCAGGGCAAGGTTGGTGGGAGGTTTTCCGTCAAAGACGTTCCTTAATTAAATAACCACCAACCTTCGGGCTTTCGGCCCTCAATCCCTTTCCTAGACACTGATTTTGCAGGAGTTAGATTCCAACATTTTTCCCCTTAGGATAATCTCCTAATTGAGTCCGAGATGTCCCTAGGGCCAACGTCTACTCAATTTTAGTTAGGCTTGGGTTAGTGAGTGCTTGGAATCTGATTTTTGGGCTAAGGAAGGGTGATTAAATCCCCACCTTATCTTGTTATGGGTTAGTGCCCTTAAATAATTTTGTGCAAGTGTACAAGATATGTAAGATTCACTCAAAGCGATATAAACAACCACGAAGTGAGTCTATGCTAAATGCAATGCATACGTACCTTGCTCCAGCACTCTTCAACAGTAAAAATAAAGGAATTAAAAGACACGTGCCTAAAATGCAAATGTCTAATCAATTTTTTATCTTTTCAATAAATATTTTACTATTGATTATTAGCAGGCTTATGTTATGGCATATAAGAAAAATCAAAGTTGCAGCAAACTAGAATTTGTAAACTAAGCAGCCCTGCAAAAAGCTGTTAGTAGTCAACTCTTTATTGCCGCGGATCCGCGGCTTTTACCGTGAAAACGCGGCAATTCAGAGGGCAATGGGTCTCTGCTTTCTAGAGCAGAGGCCCAAGGCCACTTGTATGTCACTGCAATATTAATTCCTGCTTTGATTGCCTTGTAACCTGCAACAGAGAAGAAAAATCGTTTAGTTCTAAAAGATTTGCAAGAAAAATTCAGATTTCAATAAAAACTGTTTTACCCTCCCCGGCAACGGCGCCATAATTTGATTGAGGCTAAACCTGCACAAAAAATACGAAATTTCAGAACTTATAATAAAAATGTGCAAGTGCTCAATTCTTCCGCTATAGCAAGTGGCTATGCGGGTCGTGATCCACAAGGAGGGTTTGCGATGGAAGCTTTACGGTTTTATTGAGATCGTTATGAAAACAAACGAAAGTTCTTCTCTGTTTTTAGTTATGAAAGGGAAAAAGAATTATGTTATGTTAGAAGAAAATGGAAGATGAAGAAGGTGGAAAATTCAGAAAACAATAAAAGCGACTATGTACAAATGAAGTGGAGGAAAAAGAGTGATTTTGAAGAGATGGTGATTTAATTTACAAAAATGAAAGAAAGAAATAAAAGAGTTACTTACCTTCTTTTCACCAAAAGCTTACCTTGAGTTTTTTAGCTTCGATGTTACCTTGAATTGGAGGCAAGCAGCGCATAGCCCATAAGAGTCGAGTGTTGGTCTCTTCCACATTACATCATCAAGATACGCAAGCATGAAATGATACGGAGAGACTCACAATTCCATCGTCATGAGCTATCGGTGGCACTCGCAAAGGCAAGGCTCTTTCGATGCTTTAGACTCACTTGGAAGACAGTTGTACCAAAAAGAAAAGTAAAGTAAAAAAAGAAGAGAAGACTAAAAGAAACTACATACAAAGAGAAAACATCGATTCGATCTCATAACAATCAAAGAAAAGAAATTCATCTTACACCGGTGTCACTCCAGCTCTAGCTTCATTCTTGTTCTTCGATGAAAGTCTGATCTCCTCTTATTTACATAAATGAAAATTACAATTACATGAAAGAAAAAAAAACCTAAACTAAGAAATGAAAAAACTAGTCTAAAATCCTAATCTGCATGGTCTCTCTTTTGCCTTTGAGTGCAGGTATTTATAGGAGAAATGGAGGGGGTAGAGGTGGATATTCAGTTCTGATCTGCTGTTTGTTGGCTTATTGATTGCTGAATATCACTTAATAACTGACAGAATTAGAAATAATGATCAACATAAGAGTTATAGCTCTATAGTCTGCTTTCTGGATCATCTTGAATCATCAGAATTGAGATTCTGTAGCAAAGTTATGATTTGAATACTAAATGTATCCAATCAGAATCTGAATCAAACTTGCTTGATCTTTGCTTCAACCGATCGATTCTGAGAGGATTCTTCTCAACCAGTTTCAACCTCTTAATTTTTCCCTGATTTACTGAGTGTGAATTAACTCTGATTTAATTCAGAATTTTTGTGGGCTTTGGGCTCATTTTTCTTCATCTCCTTAAAGAATGGGCCTGCAAATAAATTAAGCAATTAATTAGGACAATGCAGGATTTTATTCTAAAAAAGTATGGAAATATGATATTAAATATGTAACATTAGAGACCAATCATATGACCCGGGAAAGAGGGAGACAGTGAATTGCCGTAAAGGTTTTCCTTGAATCAAATGAAAAAGATTACAATAAGAACTGTTCCTTCCGGTTACAAGGGAGGGAGAATATTGAATCTTGAATTCCCCCTTTGTTTAAGGCTGGGTTCTTCGTGTGGCGGTGGAGAGTGAATCTTGTTCTCCGTTGACCAGATGACCGTCCTTCAGGGATCTCCTCTTTGGCCGGTAGAAAGAGTGACACAGCTCTTTCTACCAAAACTCTAAAAGAGAAGGTAGGCGAAGGCTAGCTCGTACGCAGCGAACTTGTTGAAGAGTCTTCTCTCTCTCTTTGCTGATGATCTTCCCCTTGATGCCGATCGCCAAAAATTCGACCCCTTCTTCATAGCGACGGGGCTATTTATAGAGGTCCCAGGGGTGAACGTGCCCCCTGAAAACGCTCCACAATAAGGGCCAACTTCCCCGCTACATGGGCGGTAACTAACCTACGTGCCTGCTAAAGACACGCCACGATGGGAGCTGGTTTCCCTTACGTGTAGGCAGTGATTGGTCCCTTAACCAAGGCGGTTATAACTGAGACGCGGATGTCAGACCGACGCGTCTTGATGCTGAGACGCGGGTGTCAGGCCGACGCGCCTTGATGCTGAGACGCGGGTGATAGTCCAACGCGCCTTGATGATGAGATGCGGGTGTCGAGCCAACGCGCCTTGATGATGAGACGCGGGTGTCGAGCCAACGCGCCTTGATGATGAGACGCGGGTGTCGAGCCAACGCGCCTTGATGATGAGACGCGGGTGTCGAGCCAACGCGCCTTGATGATGAGACGCGGGTGACAGTCCCTCGCGTCTAGAGCTTGAAACTTTGCTTTTCAATGGCTTGTCCTCCAGTAACTTTTGGACAGCCTACAGAACCCCCTCCAAAGTTTTCGATATTCCGCAGTTAACTGGGACGGATTTCGAAATACTTTGGACTCTACCTGAATTCACCTTCATGGCTGGACTGTTGATGCTCCGGGTTCGATCTTATCTGAAGTTGGTCTTCGTGAGTGTACTGTTTGAACTCTTTGAAGCCACCAGAGTTGATCATGTTGAGTGTCTAGATGCACAGTCTAAACCTCCCGATCGATGCTTTTAGTCTGTCACGGACGCGTTTTAAGCTAGGAGTGGACGATCGTCTGCTTGTGCCAGTGTACTGTTGAAACTGATTTGCAGAAGTAGGAGGCCGAACGCAGGTTCTTTTCAAAAAGCCGAGATGGTACTGCTTTAAAGATGCGATTTCTGTAGGGTGCGTCCTTGGCAATGGAAACGCGCCTGATCTTCTATGAGGCAGACGCGATGTTGGGCCCGCTGGGTCGGACGCGGACTTTGTAGAGAGACGCGACCTTCCGAATGCATTTATGGAGATGCTGATGGGCATGTCCATCGAAGAGGGGCATCCCTTGGGTGCGAATCTGTGCCGTGTGATGATTACGCCGCCAGCTGGCCTGGGGAACCGGCAGGATTTCACCTTTTGGCGCGCGGATTTCTTGGTTCATTAACTGATCCGCGCCACGTGTCAAATGGCGACTCGCTGGGGAGTCGTGACGCATGATCTTCGCGAAGATTTGCTCTACGCGTCATGCGATGATTTCCTGCAGCTTTTATCGGGTCACACGCCGCGTATCTTTGCGAATCCTTGTGCCTATAAATAGCCACAGTTGGAGAGATACATCTTCTTCTCTGAGCGTTCTATTTTAGGTTTTTTAAGAAACAGAGTTCTTCTTCCCTGTTCATACTCACATCAGATTCTTGATTAACAATGGCACCCAGACCAAGCCAACCGCATCTTCTTCACGGGCGACCGTCGACGAGGCCCGGAGGGGCGCTTCTTCTGCGCAGGATGCTGCTTTCCCAGGTATAATGCCTGTTGGCGTGGATTTCGCCATTAACGGAAGCCCTAAGAATCTTTAACACAAGATGCGGGTCTCAGACGCAGTCTTTGAGTTGATAACCGAGGCGCGGGTTTGGACCCTCGCGCCATTGGGTACTGCGTTTCGGATTCTTCACTTAGAATATTTCTAATTGTGAAGGGTTCAGACGCGGACTTGGTTTGCAGAACGCGGATTTGATCCTTGCGTTCTGTTCCATCAGCTGCCGATTTTGATGAATCTGGCACTTGCGTCCAAGCAATTAGAAATCTGGGGGTGTGAAAGGAAGGGAGTTACCCTCCTTAACTTCTGGCGCTTGTGGTGATGGAAGGGTTAAGGTGGATAACTCCCTTCTTTTCGCACCTCAGAAGTGACACCAAGGACATTCCATGACCTTCTGGTGGTGGAGACGCAGATCCTGCAGGTCTGGACGCGGGTTCGATAATTCCTGCGTCCAGTATCTCTTCTGCGTTTGGACGCAGTTTCGCAGGCCTGGACGCGGATTTGATAATTCCTGCGTCCAGTATCTCTTCTGCGTCTGGGCGCGGTTTCGCAGGTCTGGACGCGGATTTGATAATTCCAGCGTCCAGTATCTCTTCTGCGTCTGGGTTATGAACACTTAGCATTTTTGCTTCTAATAAAGTATCTAACTAAGTGTCATTTTCTTTTGTAGTGCCCCATCCTTCTGCCTCACTCGCCAAGACGCGCCACTTTGGACATGTGGGTGGCGCTGACCGGGACTCGATCTTTGTGCTACGAAGGACTGTCCCTGTGACTGCTGACCAGTCGCAGGATCGCAGGGAGAGGCTCTCTAATGTTGACATGAGAACTCTCCGGGTACTTATGACCGATGCAGCATTCACAACGGATGCTCACGTCAAGCTGGAGAAGCCTGCCTTCTTCTTCGGAGATCGTATCGACGATGGCGGCTATCGTGTGTATGACGGAACTCATAAATGGCTCCGTCAGATAAAGGGTGGAAGATTCTTTCTTCCGGACATGGAGAGGATGTTCCCGCTGTCCTACTTCCAGCACATGTCCGTCCCTCGGAAGATGGAATGGGACCTTTCTCGATACGTCCCTGAGATTACTCTCGGTGATTTGGGTTCCCATAAAGTACACCGTCATGATAGCCATGATAGGTCGGTTCTCAGCCTTTTCCCTGGGTCGCGCAAGTCTGAGGTTCCGGTTGGAGAGATACCCACAACTTGGCACTACCTTCCTCAACTCGTTCATGGAAGCGGAGGGTGATTATCCGGCCGTTTTCCGTCCGCCCGGGTGGGTCCATTCCACGGAGAACTACTGGTGGGGCAGGATGGTGGGTTTCGTCCTCACCGATCTTGGGGATCTGCTTAAAGCGTGTAGGACTGTACCCGGCGGTCAGCAGGCGTACAGTGGGGTGTCCCACCAGGCTTTCATAACTTTTCGGGATCTTGGAGCGCTACAATCCTCTGACGGGGACATTCTTTACCCCGGTCGGAGAGATGGACCTTGCACTGCACGAGCTACATGAGGTCTCGGGGCTGGCAACAGGGGACATTCCCTATGAGAATATGTCCGACCACTGAGGAGCTCCACCTCCTGAAGAAAGAGTTTCCTCGGGTGTACGAGACTTACTGGGAAGTGATGTGTCACTTCACATTTGCGGTCAGTTAACCGCCTGGAGGTCGCAGGGAGTCAAGCAACTTCTTGGGCCAGCTACTTGTTTAACGGTGTCAACAAGAAAGACCATCCGATAACCCGACTGGCTCCCAGCTCCTACGAGAAAATTGAAGACAGGATCACCCAGGCTCCTGAAGGCTTCTACACCACGGTTTCGAACGAGGACGGTTTTGACCCTGACCTGGTTTTCGAAAGCTTCCACCATCAAGCCCGGACCCCTATCTCCGACAGGGCACTGTTGGCAGGCTTCTTGATGCTGTGGCTAAAGCGTTGTGTGGTGCCCACGCTGCCACATGAAGCTATTGTTGCTGACGTGGTGTACCCGGCGGTGCTCCTGGCCCATGGCAACCCTATAGCCCTTCTCCCGGCCGTGGTGGCTGGCATTCAGAGCGGGTTGCGGCGCTAACCAAGAGTTTCTGCGAGGCGCCGAAAACTGTCGACTCCCACGGCAAGCCATATGTTGACTCAGAGGGGAATCCGACGGTGAAGCGCCCCAACCCTTGGATCGAGCTGCCTTATACGTACCTCATGGCTTGGTACGTGATGCACTGCCCTTCTCTGATGACGGCAGTGCGTTGGAGGGAGAGTTCCGTCCCTTTTGTACAGCGATTGGAGGATTCGAGCTGGCGTGATCTTTATATATATTACATCCGAAAGCGACTTTCAGATCCTGCGAATTACCAGCTCCATCGCTGCTTCCCCGAGATCTCTGGTGCATCTTTCGGGGATCTATTTACTGATTCCGCTGGCCCAGATGGCTTCACGAGGTTGTCCGCGGGAGTCTTCTGGTAGTTGGTCAATATTCGGCCCGGATATGTGCTTTTCCAGCAAGGGACTTCATGCACTATCGAACCGTACGTGCCGAATCGTTTCGCTCGACAATTCGGCTACGATCAGCTGTACGTCGGGAATCCCAATGCTCGACTTGCCTTCGAAGGGAACTTGTTCGAAGGTGCTCGGGCTTGGTACTACAGTGTGGCCGGAGGGACGGGAGCAACTTTCCGTCTACCTATTGAGGGGTCCAAGTGCCGCATGAGCTTCAGCTTCTGCACCGGTATTCTCAGGTTAACCAGTCACCGGACTTTGCTCTGGGGTCTTCATGTATTGAGAGCATCAATGCAAATCTCGAGGCAAAGTCAGAGTCTGGTAAACCCTCGAAACTCATCGAACAGTACCTGAAGGCCCAGAAGGAGGTCGGGAGAAGATCGGGAAGGGAGCCACGAGCAGTAAGGGCGGAGCCGCGACCAACAAGGGAGGACCGCAAGCAGCAAGGGCGGAGCCACGAGCAACAAAGACTCGACAGGTGGTAAGCAAGCGTCGTCAACGCTCTGCTTCAACTACTGAACCTGCTCCCAAGAAGGTTCGGAGAGACTTGACAACCGAAGTCTCCCGATCTGAAGACATCCCTGCTGTCGTTGAGGTACCGAGGGAAGAAGATATAGCTGAAGAGAATGTTCCTTTAGTCCGTGCCCCTAGGTCGAGCAGCAGAGACCGTAGGTCTACGGAGGAAGGGGAGCTCGTTGACAGAGCCACCACCGCTGACGAGGATGAGCAGCTAGAGGTTGACATCATGAGTGGAGGAGATGTCGATATTCTGGGGATTTCAGTTCAACCCGGATTTTTACTTGCTCATGAAGGGAGAGATGAGGCACAGCAACCTGGGTCGCCTTGTGTCTTCATCTCCAGTCCTCGGGCAGTTGACCCCAGCCCTACCACTGGGGTAATTGGTGGCAAGGCTCCGACTGCAGAAGTCTCGCGCGGGGCGCTATCGTCTTCCTCACTCTCAGGGGAAAGCGAGTTTGAAGACGAGGTCGACTATGACGATGAGCCCGTTCTTCCTGATCCGAGTAAGTTCTCCCACATCTCAGAGGAAGAAATATACGGGGGTGAGCCATCAACGGTATCACAGCCGGCGATTATTCTCGCTAGAGGTACTCTTTTCACCTTTTGACCTAATTTCCCTTTTAATTTTGAAGAGGAGGCTTTAACATTCTCCCCTTTATGTGCAGGATTGGCTGAGAATGTCGAGGCTGCATCCCCCTCGCGTATCGAGGAGACGGTAAAAGAGTTGACCCAGCCCGAAGGAGTCGAGGCTTCAGTTGCCGAGATAACTCCAGAGAGGGCAACTACTGATGTCGGGGAGGCTTCCACTTTGCCGGAAGAGGAGGCAACCCTAAGGCCGGGGAAGAACCCACTCTGCAGGGTGAAGAGGTTACCATTGAAGCCAGGGAGACTTCCACTCCGCAGGATTCGCCCAAGGATTCGACATCTCTGGACCTCCCAGATGGTAGGGAAGTTCTGATATTTTAAATGTTTCGCTTTTCTCCTTTGTGGCTGATGTCACGATAACTTGCAGAGAGAACTGAGGGGGCTCAGATGGAGAGTCCGACGGTCGGTACCCATCCAGAAGGCCACACAGCTCAGGTCTCGGTTGAAGCTTCTGAAGAGGTTGCGCTTACTACTCCATCATTAGCTGTGGAGGTTCCTG